>NDXB01005360.1:204882-222384 GCA_002631895.1 Agapornis roseicollis
TCTTCTAAAAAAAAAAAAAAAAAAGAAAGAAATAAAAAGCTTGAAATTAGACCCCTCTTGCTACATTTTGGCACCTAAATACATGACCTGCTTTTGCAGGAGTGCTGACAGCCGTTGGTATGGCAACAGTGATTACTGGAAATTTCCAGGGGCTTGGCTTTTGGAAAGCTGGCCAGTTCGTTGGGTGCCAGCATTCAGGTTTAGAAGCCTAAACTTAGACACCTTCTTCTTCCAATCACAGCTATTTATTTATGAAACGTTGATCATGAGTTTAGACACATGTAGGGCACAAGGTGTAAATATGGGATGTTCCAACATCCAATAGAACTAAGGGACCAAGGGTAAAATACGCTACAAAGAACCATTTGATTCAGCAGTGAGACAAAAAAAGGTGCAAACGCAAAAGGTATCTGGAGTGCACTCAAACAGGACTATATATCTAAAAGAACTTTAACTCTGAATGCCCACTAACGCCCCTTTAGAACAGCACTTTTCTGTCAGTGAGAGTTTATGTCACCTCAACTGGGGACTATCAAGTCCATTGAGTTTAAGACCACTTTGTTCTGTGGCTGTATAAATCCTTTTTTGGAACTTGTTTGGTCCCTGCTACACACTGTGGCAATGAGTAGCACAGTTTGAGGTCTACTGTGTGCACAGTAGGTAGTCTCAACACTGAGCATAGACACTAAGCTTCAGAATTTATAGGAACATCTGGACTATGGCTATTCATTAGGTGATACCCTATGGGGCTGCTTGTAAGATACTTACTATCAATGTTCTTTTAAAGTGAAATATTGACAAACTTCTATAAATTCCACTAATTTAAATATGTGGGGTTTTTCCTCTTGATTCTGAAATGAACTTCATTCTGAAGAGGTTATTCTTTAGCTGTTCCTTTCGGTAAGCTTTCTTTTCCTTCTGCTCAGAAACATGGTGACTAATTTAGCACTCAAACCAACGTAACTACAGTCTGGATCCGCACTTTGTTAGGAATTTGTCTTGTTTGGTTTTATTCTGCTAATTAGTTCACTCCCATTTATTTAATTTTGTTTATATATGGCCCATCCCTTGTTGCCATCTTTTTAATGGATATTTCGGAAGATGTTCACATGCCCATGGGTTCAATATGTATAAACTAATGTGATGTATGTTTGTGCATAAACACGTGATACACACATAAAAAAGAAATACGTATGATTTAAGGTGTAGATGTCAAAATATATGCAAAAAAAGCCACACTGATAACTCATTGAGAAACGTGCTTTTACTCACTCCAATCTACACCCAGATTTTTTTATGTATCTTCTGAAGAGGTGTATGCCAATAGACTACAATGACTAGAGGCCTTTATCCTCCCCCAAAGACATCTCACTGCTGCTGGAAGTGCTACAGTTTCTTTCTCCTGAGGAACACCGAGGTTTAAAGTATTGGTATTTCATAATGACTTTTTGACAGTTGCTCACTGACAGCAAATTTGAGGTTGACATTTAAGGTGTATTTGCCAGTTTCTTTTCCATTCTCTGATTTGTCATTCCTCGTCTATCACAGACAAGAGTTTGGGGCTTGTCAGCAGTGGGGATTTACTTTCATTTCCTAGATATTTCAGTAGCACAAACAAAACCTGAACCATCTTTTGTAGACTGTTAAGTATCCAGACAAGTTCGCCTACTTGCTTGGCTGGTCTGTTGGACATCAAATCAAAGGCTTGTTTTTCTCTAACTCCCAAATTCTGGCACTTCCTAAAATTAAAGGAAAAGTTAAATGGCAGTTGCAGTCTGGAACTGGCTGACAGGATTCTACCAGGCTCCAGGAATTAATCCAGAGGAAATGGATACTTCTGAGATTGCCTTTATTTTCTTCCAAGATACCCAGGAACTAATATATACTTTGGTCAGCTCCATTCCAAAAAGCAGGAGAATACTGCCCAAAAATGAAGAAACTGAGAGCAGGGATTAGCCCACATCTGCTTGTTGTTGTGCACAAACTGTCCTTTCATCTTGGTTGAGATATTTTTTTCAAATGCTTTCTCCTACGCCAGCCATGTGGCTCTTGTGGCAAAGGACACGGCTCTATTAGTTATATTGCTATTATAAAGGGGTAATTGAGTTACCGTGTGGTGCAGCAAAGGGGCATGCAGTCCTGCATTCCCTTATCATGGGCAGAGGTTTATGTTGTGCAAAGTAGTAAACACTACAGTTAATGCATATTCTCAAACATTTCTGTTTATACCACCAATTACCTCAATAAAATGCACTGCTGAAGTTCAGCAGTCCCGGGGTAATGGTTGAAGTTGATGATCTTAAAGGTCTTCTCCAACCTAGCTGATTCTGTGACTATATGATGTTAGAATAAACAAAGAGAAGTGACTACAGACCAATGAAGAAGATCCACCACAAGGGCAGAGGTGGGAGTCCCAGCCTTGGCTCTGCACCAAGAGTTCTGGAATACCTTTTGCCTCAAAATCACAATGTGAGGTTCTGAATACTTTATTTCTTTGTTCTTGCAGTTATACTAACTAAGAGCATTATAATCAGGACATGAAATCATGCATTGAAAAATCTGTTTTCCTTTTAGTGTTCCTTTTAAAAAAGATAGTTTTTATGCTTATTTAATTCTTATTCTGGCTTCACTATAATAGTGTTTTTCAGACCTGTCCATGTACCACCTGACCAAATACCCTACACATCTTTCTCTCAAATAAAATTAAATTAAATAAAAATATATTTGAAATAATTTAGGAAGAAGTAAAGCTCAGCAGATGGCATTTATGAATGTAGTAAACATCAAGCCAATGTTCGTTTCCCTGCAAAAATTCAGTAAGAAAGAAATCCTGAAATATATATACATATGGAAATGAACAAGGGAGAAATACAGAGTGTTGCTGTTTGTAATTTTCTCCTGTTTACTGTCTCTTCCCTTGCTTTTTACTGCTTGAGGTTTGCTTGTTTGAAGGTTTTTTATGCCTGTTTTTATTCTAAAAGATCAAAATCAGCAGACCTGATTTCTTATTTAAAACCTATTTGCAGCCAAGATCTCTGGTGCCACTGAAGAATGACTACTTGAAGAGGCCAGCTTGTATTCATATTCCTCAGGAACTGCCCTGGCTCTTGGATCTCAGAGAATTCCAGTATCATATTTACTTCACATGCTCTCCAAGGAGAGAGAAAGTCACACCAGTCCTTCACTTGATATGGTCTTGTCCTGCTTGCTGTGGGAATGGAGCTGGAGAGGTGCGGCTGTTCTCTCTTGTCTCTGCGGTCATAAACTGAACAGCCCATGTGAAGGTATGTGTTTCTGCCATGTGCAAGGGCATGGGGAGGGATGGCTGTTCACTAAGGACATGCAGTGAGCCTCTTTTTGAAAGATGCCACCTTTCTAAACTTCCTTTCACGGAAGTTCGTAAATGCAGGTACACATTGATAGTGTGTCTTTGGAAAAACTGTTCATATTTAAAACCCTTTTAACCTTGACTATCTTCTGCTAAAGTCTTAAAATCCTTTCTTCAGGTGTACAAATACCTATTGCAATTGTATGGTTTAAGTTTCTTCTGAACAGCAATGTTTAACACTAAGGAAGTTAAGGACTGTAGGTACCTACAGAAAGTAAAAGTATTTCTTAGTTGATAGTGCTTTTATTTCAGTAGTGGATAGGTATTCTGCATTGAAAGTTAAGATTAGAACAATTCCAAACAGTATGGTCTCTTTTTAAGGAACAAATGTAGTTGAGGGTATGGAGGTTTGCCCATTTCAAACACGAACTAACTAACTTT
This sequence comes from Agapornis roseicollis, assembly GCA_002631895.1. Classification (NCBI taxonomy): domain Eukaryota; kingdom Metazoa; phylum Chordata; class Aves; order Psittaciformes; family Psittacidae; genus Agapornis; species Agapornis roseicollis. The sequence goes on from NDXB01005360.1 coordinate 208,652, forward strand.
TATAAAAGGCATAAGTTATTGTGTCAGCTGGAAGTTACTGGACTTCCATCATATAATCAGGATTTTGCCTTTCCCATGTGCAAGGCCAGAGCAGGTAGCTGAGATATGACAGCCTCACAGTCCAGACTATGAAAAGTCTGTGATACACAGTGGAGAAGTGTGCTGTTAACTACTCTCATTACAACAAAACCCACAATGTAATTTAGGCTAAGTCCAATATGCACTTATTGTAAGGACAATTCATCTGATACTTTCTTGGGGAAAAGACCTACGGTTGTCTATTCTTCCCATCTATTGGGCAGCTATAAGGTAAGACAGTAAATAATTTTTGCTTTGCTGAATTTATCTTCTGTATTAAGAAACATCTTTGTGTGATTGAATGTTTTGCCACTTAAACCCCAGCATTTAATTTTGCCTTTCTTCTGCTTAGAAATTTCCTCCTTTTTCTGTCTCTCTGGCTACATAATTATAATAGTATGTCATGGTACCAGTGCCATGAAACAGCAGAAATACAATGAAGGAACATGAGCATGGTACAACTTCTCATTTCAAACATCCTTGCTAATTCCCTGTGGCTTGAAACCAGCAATGAAAGCAGACTCACACGCAAAGGAAGGTCTGCCTATTACTTACAGGACAGAGGTCCAAAAAGCTAAATCCCTCCAGGCATGTAAAAACACTCTTATCAAAGGAGCTGTTCATAGGCACTCACACAGTGCAAGGACAACTTGGGTTTTTCCATGATTAATGATAAGTTTGGAGGAATGCAAGCCACACTATACTCAGGGATTAGCTGTTTATCAAGCAAAATATATTGGGAACTGGGCCAGCTGGGCTGCTGAGCTACACACATTCATTTGTTAGGTGCTCCTTTCCTCTCCCATTTCACAAGCAAATGGGGGGTGGGGGGGTGAAGTATATGTGAACCCTAGCAAAATCCTTTAAAGAATAACTGTGCACAAAAAGTCTGCTTTGCCTTGAATGTAGTCTCTTCTGTCTTCTGAAACACTTTGGGTCAAGCTTTTATGAAGACATAATGTCTCCCCTTATTTTTATCCCCAACACAAACAGCTTCATAGATTGAACTAGTATATTGTAGCTGATATGCTTCCATTTAAGGGCATTTATGCTGCTATTATTGCTTATTTCCTCTGCTATCCAGCCTCCTAGAGGTTATGCAAATCAGAAATGTGGGATTATTTGTGTCAACAGTAGTTGTTTTATAAGAAAACCTGTCTTTGAAAAGGTGGTTTATGCACAAATCTCATGTGAAGTCCCAGGCAGTTCAGACAGCAGTGCTAGATTCTTGCCACGTATTAAAACTCTGGGGTCACACTTGTGGCCACACACTAGAGCTACTGACTTCAGTGGGACTATGCTGACTTGGACAGCAACTGAATCTGGACCATCTGTAACAAGAGAACTGTGATGATAAACACCTTTTCATTAACTGAAGTTTTCAGATGAGTTATGAGTAAATGTTATTTAATTCCCAATACCCAGGCAAATATACATACACTGGAACACTGTTCATTCCAGGCAGTAACACCACACTGGCTGACATCTACTCCTGGACCTGTAAGTAACATTCTCTTTCCTATAGTCCATAGAGGGGGTTATCTTACTAGGTTTGCAGGCTCTCTTTCTTGGTCCAAGTTTTCCTTCTAGGACTTTTACACCAAAGATTCAGTGAGTATCTATTATCAAATGAAGATATAGCTAGACAGGTTTAATGCCAAGAAAAACATGTAAATCACCAGACTTGGCATAGCAAATCATAGGTAAAAGAAGAGTGCTTGGTAGAAGCGTGCCGACCTTGGTGATTGCTACCCAACCCCGTTAGTGGTCCTGCTGAACTTTCCAACACCAACAGTGACACCCATGATTGTGGTTTTTGTGGTCGGGACACCTGTCTGACAGAATTAGGTCAAGGCCTGATGAATCAGTTCTCAAAAGCTGCCAAGCAGCTGTCAGGTGGTGGGAGTTTTCAGTCTTCCAGCCTTGCTGTGTATGCGAATTGCTGACTTAGAGGTACATGATTGTGAGTCTTTACCAGCTTCTGCAGCCGTTGCCTGTCTCCTGAGTCCTTCCTTATTTTGACCACTAGAAAGTCAAATGTGGTTGCTATTTATATATCCAATGTCCATTTTTAATACGGTTTGTGTGTGAGAGCATGTGAACAATTCTTGAGTTGAATTTCATGGCAAAAGAAACTCATTCCTGGGCAGAAACCAAAGCTCACTCTCTGCATTGCCTCAGATCAGTGGGACCTTTAACTGGACTCTTGGGAGAAGTTAATGCTACTTTATGACAAAAAGGAAGCCAGAGATTCCCTGATCATAGACTGGTATCTTTAAGAAAGCACCATATTCTGTTCAAAAGTTCAAACCCAAGTGTATGTTCTATATCTTCTGTAATTAATGGAGAGATATAGATGTCTTCAGGAGGCAGCTCACCCAGAGGTGTTTAAAACAGGCAGAGCTTCTGCAGTAGTCTATCACTTTCCTTTGACTAAACAAAGTCTGGGACACCTGCATAAGATGGAAGATTCATTTTTAATTGGTTAAAGTGAAGTGAATCTAGTCTCAGTGGGAAATAAATAACATTGAGAGAAGAAGGGGGGACAGAAGAGCTTCCTACACAAGTAAGGCAATTGACACTAGAAGAGTAATCTTTCTCATTATCTCCCAGACCATTATTGCCCTTTTCCCAAGATGCTGCAACCTGTTGTCTTCCAGCAGGCAAGAAAATGCGACTTCATCATTGCAATACTGAATATACAATATTCATAATATAAAAGAAGAAATTAAGGTGTAGAAGGTAAATCATTAGTCTGCAACTACAAAACACATCAGTATTAGAACCAAGCCAATTATTTAGAGGTTGCTAGTTCCCATGGCTCTTGCAGACCAACCTAATACCTTATTAATGTTTATCCCTGCTGTATTTAACACAATAAATCTTCATTTAAGGAGCTACAACTTGTATAGCATTTAATTACTTCACAGCGCAGCTTTAAGATGTGAGTGGGTTAGAAGTGAAAAAGAGGGGGTGACTTAGTTTAGATTTAATTACTTTTCTCTGTGGTTTGCTTGGTAAAAGGCTTCTTTTCTAACGTTAAGGCAGCTGTGACATAAGGGAAACTGTGAGATGGAGACCAGGAGTTTGAAAGCAGGTCAACACCTATGCCAAGGCCAAACTTCCACTTGTGTCAAGTATGCATAAACTCTGTTGAAATCTGAAGGATCTGAAGATGGATGGAAATAAATGACCTTGGAAGGGAAGAGGAGATGCTAGGTATATTTTTATTTATTTAAAAAAAAATAAGAATTTAGAAAAATAAGCATTCTTATTTCTTATTGTCTTTCACTGGCAGGGGTTTCTGGAGCCCCTGGTGTGAGAGCCACACAAACTTCCATTTCCAACATGTTATCCAGAACAGCCACTATGCAAACACCTTCACCAGGACATTTGGATGGCAACTGGCAGCTTCAGACTCTCAAATAAACTTTAATAAGCTGGAGAGGTTGAAGAGACAGTCCAGGCAGGTGGAAGGTCACAGAGAAGGGGCAGTAGGAAGGTCTAGTTTTGGTGAGGAAAGCGCCAGAGGACCAGAGCGGGGATGAGAAGGGATCACAGAGCTGATGCATGAACTGATGCATGAACAGGGTTGATGCATGATGCATGATGATGATGCATGAACACTGAGGCATGAAGCACCAGCACTCCAGCTCCTTTGGCTGGAGTGGTTTCCCACCCTTTCTCTCTTCCCTTGGTGATGGACAAAGTAGGTAGCCCTGTTTACAAAAACATCTGTATTTAAAAACAGAAGAATGTTTAAATGCACAGGTAAGGATCCAGATGTGGAGTTACACAAACGTTTTGTGATCTGGTTGACACACAAACACATACACATTCTCACACACACTAACACAAGTGCATTCTACAAAAGCAGGGCTGGAGAGCTGCATTTCTTGTGTGTACAGCCAAGCCAGGAGAAATGAAGTGCCCATCTGAGCAGTGTCCTCAGTTTTGATATACAGATAGACAGAAGGACAATGGAAAACCAAAATTCATCATTCTGGTGAAGTGTCTTAATCTCTCCTTTCAGCTATGGCTTTATTCAAAAAGATTTCAACTCTGGTTCCCTTTCAGACGCAGTGAGAATCTGATGCAGTTTCACATGTTACAACAATAACTGTTTCAGGGCCAAAAGTGGCTCAGTACATCAGGGTGTATTATTCTCCTATTTCAACAAGCTGTTACTCCTGGAGAGGAAGAGACACTTGTATACATGACTGAGCGGGTCAGAATCTGCTTCTCCTCTGTCCTGCACCCTGAGTACATTCTGTAAGTGAATCTGAATGAGTAACAAGGCTTGACATGTCATGGGGTTTGAAAGCTTCAGCTCCTTGAGTCTCCTGATTATAATATACTCATTTATTATTTTAAAAATAGAATTTTTCTAGATATCTTCATGAAAGAGAAGAATTTGAAAGTGTTGTCACAAACATAAGATTTATTTATTTACTTACTTAGCAGAACATCAACTTAAGGGCAATTTCAAGGTTTTGGAGGCTGAATGTTTGGTATTTACCACTAAGTTATATGAACACTGGATGTGGTAGTCCTGTTTCAAGATGATTTTGTATATCTGTTTCAAGTCAGAATCATAGGTTTCCAGACTCACATTTATTTTCACAGAGGAAGCCAACAGAGTTTAGTGCTTGCAGGTTTTATAAACTCTACAGCCTCACATGGAGCCAATTCTCCAGCCTTCCAATGTACAAAGAAAACTTTGTGTAACAAAATCCATGAGCTGATAGAAAAGCCTCTATGTCCTAAAGAGCTGTAAAAACACTGACTGAAACCTGCCCCCACATAGAAAGCTGGACATGAAAGTGGAGAAGATACACTTATAGTGAAAATGTCCAACTGGATTATTTTCACACACCTAAAGTCTTCCAGGAACTTGTTTTTGCTTAAGGATTGGTCAGGAATGCTTCTGGGTTGCAGTCATCTTGTACTGTGGAAATTAATAGGATTTAGTCATATCTATATCATCAGCCATAAATAAATGATGCAGACTTCATCTTCTCTTTCATGTTTGCAGATCCTGGGGTATGCTTTTTCTCTTTCCATAAAGAAAAAGCCTATTCATTCATGCCTTTACAGTTCTTCAGATGGGCTATAACTCATTCATATGAGCCATAGCTTGGTTGCTGGCATTATAAATGTTGGCTGTCCCATTATGTAAATTTGTTCTTCTTCTTCCCATGCTGTACACAAACACCTTGGCTTCTCATTTCTAGTCCATGTCATCAAGTGCATGGCCAACCCTGAATTCCTATTTTCTGTGAAACTTTGGGAGCCAGATGCAAAAATCTGCAAATACACCATCCTGGTTCTTACTTTACAGCTCCTGCTTTTGGATAATATTGATTGTGGTTGATGCTAACAGTGCATCTTCCCAGCTGAGTTTGGACATTTGAATCCAAAAAGGAGCACGCACTCCCTCTCAGTGTGATCTCAGTGCAGCTGGATGTCAGTTGAGTTCCTTGCTTCATTACTGGTGTAACACTCAGGGTCTTCCAAGGAGAACTGAGGGTAATCCAAAAGCAGAAAGAAGGGCCAAGCACATCCCAGAACTCTGTTAATAAATGCAAGAGCCTGGCAAATATAACCAGCAGAGCACATATAGCAAATAGTAACTGAAACCCAGTGCAAATATTTTCCCTCAGGCCTTCGATGATGCAGCCAATCACTTCAGCCCATTAATAGTAATTACTGCTACAGAAATGTGACCAAATTTTGAATGATACGAATATCAGGGTAGGCAGTAAAGAATAAAAGTTGGTCTCTGTCTTGATAACATCCAAACAAGCAAGTGAGCTTTGTAAGAAATATTCACTAGAAAGAGGCAACAAATAGTTGGCAATAAACTTATTTTTCATGCCTCCATACCTTCTCATGGAGGCAAAATCTGACAGGCTAAAATGACATTCTCAGTAAAGATCATCTCCCACTTGTGGCTGGTTTAAGGACTGCATGAAACAATAGTCATAAAACAAATGCACCCAGTGTAGCCTTGTAGACACAAGAAGCTCAGATTAATCCATAGAAAGTTTAGAGAATTATCCCATCTACTGGGCTCTCAGACACCAAAATTCAGCCCCCCCTACCTGCCAGCTGAGCTCATCTCTACCTGCCTCTTGGCTTTTATTAATGCTGCTTGCATGGAGGCATTCATTTGATATTTAAATTGACAGTTCAATTATCTTTTCAAATTTAGTGATATGACAAGCCAGGGGTTTTATCCCATTACAATATTTCTAAGTGACAAAATTATTATATCTCTCCTTGACAGTATTATTGACCTGTAATCAGCAGACGAATGGGAGAAACAGAGGTCATCTCAGAAGTAAAAAGCCAGTTAGAGAACTGTTTGGCCAATTATGTCAGTCATCTTGACTTAATCTTGCAACAGAACAAGGAAAGATTTGTTGCTATGAACCCTGGCCCAACAAACCCTACGTGGAAATCTTTCCGCTCATCTGAAAGCAGGGGTTCATACGTGTGACTTCTTGCGGTGAGGTCAGTGGGCCCCAGGGGTTGATGGAGGATGAAAAATAGTGAGGGGTCAAGGTTTGTAAAGCAAATCAATTTTATTAAAGGGAAGCTTCTTCTTGGAATCGAGAACCCTGTGGCTATGTTATAGGTCAATTTTCACAAGGTTACAGCTGCTACCGAGCATCTGGGCTAGACAGCTTTTTTTGGCTGTTAAATCTCTTAATCAAGTTGGTCGATGTTTGTCTTTGGAAGCATGTTTGCTTAAAAAAATACCCAGCATTTTTGAAATAAAACGTAAATGGTTATCACAAATGCTTCATTTATAAAGCTGTCTCTGACACAGGAACATATAAGCCATCTGTGTGCTGCTTAATAGTTTTAGCAACATTTGTTTTTCAGTGTGTCTGCTCAGTTGAGCTTTTAAGCTTCATGAAGAATAAAACATGCTGTAAATCAGAAAACAAGAATATGTTTCATATCAATAATGCAAAGTTTTCTGCCAACAACTTGATATTACTTTAAATGAAGTTCTTCCACATATGAGGCCTTTGAATGTAGTATCAAAACCTTAAAAGACTGTTACCTATTATTTGACATTGACTAAAAACTTTTATTGAGCTGGACAGACTCATGCTGCAGATGAGATGAGAAATTGGTTTTATTTCCCATAGTTTGGCCAGAGAATCTGGGTAATCCACCAGCCTGCAAGCAAAGCTGGACAATCCATCTATTTGGAAGCTGGATGAGGTCAGTCATGGCCTGATCTTCCTTATAGGATGGAACATCACTCATATGACGGCCATCACAAGATCAAGGTGATAGAGATGCCTCCTTTGGTAGTCATACAAGGTCACCACTGGAGGTAAACTTATCTGAGTCCTTAAGGCTGCCGACATTGCAGGATCCAAACAAGGGAGCTGCATGTCCCTACCAGATGGGGTGAGCCAGGCACTGACACATTAGCAGCCAGGAGGAGCCTGAAGACACATCAGAGAGCAAAGCCAAAGCTCTAGCTTCTGCCGATGCTATTCCTTTGTCTGCTTATTTCCATTGGTGTATGCTGGCTATATGCATATATTTAGGGTGTACAAGACTAGGAACCTCATCTTTTTCTTTATGTTGCATATAGTCGCAAAGACTTTATATTCCTAAATAACCTGTCAAAACCAGGAAATAAATCCACACAACTCATGTGGAAGTGCCTGAGAGTTAAATGGTTGTTGGACAGACACAGAAAACTGTAATGTACAATATAAACCTGATGTCATAACAAGAAACATATTTTCACAGTAATTCCTCCAGAAGGAAGGATAGTATCAGTCACATATTTGGTAACTTTTTACACTATTTTTTCTTTATAGATTTGGGTTTTGGAATAGCAAGAGCGGGCACACAGAAATATAAACACTTCATGTAGACGTACGGCAAACGTGTTTAAACACGTCTCCTTGCTTAGGTTATTAAACTTTATTATGTACCTTATTAAAAATTCTTTGGACAGCAACACGTGTTCAAAAAAACTTGTTCAAACACCAAGGTTATGGATATTTGCTGGGGCTGAGCAACTTTGCAATATACTGACATGAAATCCTTTGCTTAACTCTGTCCTGAGTAAATTATCCAGGCAAACCTTCGGCTTGATGGACAGCCAGAGCATGGGGCATATCCAAAGGGCATCTGGGAGACTCATGTCATGACATTTGCCATGTGTGTGTCTGAGTGCTTTGTGCTTGGTAGAGTTAAATAATGAATTGTTTGAACGTGGGGTAAGAGTTTGCAGTTAAATTAAAGATGGATTTGACCCTCAAGTTCCACCTCAGAAGAAACTGCTCATTGTTACCCAGGATGACACAAAACATCACATTTCCCATTTCACTGACCCTAGGTTACTCAAAACTGGTTAGCTTCAACAAAAAAAAAAATTGTTTACTCTGTCAGTACTTCAGAAAGAGTAGTTTGAGTTTCATGTTCATAACATTGTCTGCAACAAAGCCAGTTTGGCAATTCAATGTATTTCCCCCCTTGTAACTGGGAGAGAGGCAATGCTCCACTTCAGACAAGGCTTCTTGGCAATCAGTCTGGCCAGTCTGAAGAAATTAGTCTTGCAAAAGTCATAAAGCAAATGTACAGGCTTTCCCACACCAGAAGGTTCATTCATTCCCTCATTCAGAAGAAATAAAGTCTGTACCAAAAAAGCTTTTCAGACAGAAGGTTGTTTGCTGTCTCTCAAGGTTATCCTATTACTGCCAAGAAGCCATGGGTATGGAATTATGCCTTATATGTAGCTAAACTTGGAAAAGAGTAACTTAGGGAACAAATGACCAGCTCCAATCTAATCCATGCCCTCTAGAAACTTGAGTTCAGATCAAAGGTAGCAAGCAGAAATGTTTTGCTTTTCTCTTATGTAGTACTCAACCACCACATAATCTGACATAATTAATAGATTAAGATCAGCTAAGACCTGAGCCTCAGCTAGACATAAAGACAACGGGTGTAAGAAAACTGCATAGTCAGAAAGGTTCAGAAGAACATCTGAGCTGAATCTTCTCCTCCTCTGAATACTGCTACTGGATATTAAGCTAATGGAGAAATCAGACATTAGATAGGGATTAGATTAGCTCACCAATTTGTAGTGACACATGGCAATACTTCCTTGGTCTCACAGAGCTATATTCATTGGGTTGGTTCTTTTTTAAACTATATTTACCACATTGACAAACTCTGGTATTTTCCCTCACAAAAATGTAGGTCACTCCTCCAGTAAAAAAAATTAGCAACAGCTGAAAGTGGACTAGCCAAGCCCAAATACATGTTAGACAAGAGCAGCCAATGAATAAATTGCCATGAAGTATTTCCTGCTACGTGACATTAGGTAATAGGGATGAGGACTTCTAGAATTAAAAAAGCAGAAAAAACCCCTGAAACAAGTTAACTTGGGCAGAAAGAAACAGCACATTGTGCTTCTATCTCACAGTGGGAAAAATGGGAAAGCCGAGCACCATGAACAAGTTTACAAACAGCTGTCAGAAGTGTTCCCATCTCACAGTGCTGCTCTGTAAAAGGAATTTCTATGCTCAGCACAGTGCCAACAAGTAGGATACTTTCAAGTCTGGATTCAGCTCTGCGATCTTTTTAGGAATGGATGCAGTTCCCTGCAAGCTGTGAAGTCCCTGTAGGCCTGCCCTGGCACTAGAGCTGCAGTAACATGTGTGAAAGGCTGTAGGTCCCTTGGGGAAGGCAGGTAAGAATTGAAAGAGTACAGGGGTTTTCTCCAACTTTCTTGGTATCTTGGCCAGCCGCCATGCACATGTCAAATTGAATGGATACCTGTCATGGGGAGGACATGGGGACCAGATGGCATGGTGGAAGACAGCACCACCTCATGCTGGCAGAGATCTCTCTCCACCCCTCTTAGTTGACCAATTGTGAACAGATTTTGTCCTTTATACTGCCAGTGAGACTGGTGAATCGAGGCATCTGGGCTAGGTATTTTAACCTCTCTTTAAGCTTTAACAGCCCAGGACATACATTATTTCCTTCAAAGAGTAGGAAAGAGTTAATGTTCTCATCAAATTATAACATCAAATTGCTAAAAACAAATGCCATTCTAATCTGAAAAAGCCCCACTCTTTTGAAAATGGACCAAAACCAACAGAAACACCCATGAAATGCAGCAGCTATTTCATAAGAGCCATAATCACATCCTGGATTCTGGATCAAAATCTATTTACCAAGGAGGGGTCTGTAGGATGCCTTTTATGAGAGCAATTCCTATTTTTGCTCCACCAGGACCCATTTCAACCAGACCTGAATGTGTACCAGCCCAAGGCTGATATTCCTCCCATACAATTATATTCTCATGCAGGTACTGGAGCATTTTTGAAAGTGTACATTGATTCTGATGGGAGATAGTGCAACATGTTGTGTGGGCACCTACCTAGTCTTGGTTTGTGTGTTTGTGTGTAGTGGAGAGGAGCCACTGAAAATGTGCTTAGAAAGTAAGGTTACAGTAAGCAAAAAAATACAACATATATGAAAGATTTGATCCTTGAAATGTAGAGAGGCCAATTTCGAATTGTTATAGAGAGTGATCAGGCATAGAGAATTCTGTAGTGATTTACTTCAGTTTGATTCCCTTTTATAGGCTGTTTCATAGGGAGCTGGAGAGCCAAAGGTCACTGTTTTTAAGACAGCCTATGTTTCCATGACTGCAAGAATATGACAATCACACCATGTATCCTTTGGCTTTAGAAAATATCCCCAGACACTGAACAGGCAATCAACTTGCCTTTTTGTACTTTGGAGAAGGCTTGTTTTTCCTTCTTGAAGAAAGTCATGACCTGTCATTAGTTCCTTCCCCTGAAACACATCACATTGCTGACAGTAAAATGATGTTTTCATTCTAAGAATTCTACAGGGAAAATGGGGAGCAGCCGTTTTCTCAAAGAAATAATCTAACAAGACCACAGTGATTACAACAATTGGCTGGAACACATCAGAAAAATAAGTGCTATGGTTACACCAATACAAAAAATTCCAAGAAAGGAAAGTTCAATTGCCTGTTTTAGAGACAGTTTATGTAAAGAGAGATTGTGAAGTGTTTTCCTTCAGTCACCAACTTAAATCTTTGTGTATGGTTGATGAAGAAAACTATTTTTATATTTCCCAATGTGGTATATTCACATCAAAGATTAACAGAGTGTTTGTAAAGAAGATAAAAATGGATAAACCAGGGAATTTTGCTGCTAAACTAATATCCCATCACATAAAACATTCATAACATTATGTAACATTACATTACACCACAACTACCCAAAGCCCAAAACCTAGCTCTTGAAAATCTAACTGATATCAGTTAAGTCCCATAGATACTAGCCTATAGGAAGAAGAAAATGCTTCCTTTGAGTACAGCTGGGGAAACCTGAAAGAGAAATTTGTTTTATTTGAAGAAATTGCAAATTATCTACACAATGCTCATTCTGAATACATAAACCAAACCTTTATAGCCCACTTATGAACTAGTTAAGGACCATATTCAGAAAGTTACTTGGACCAAGAACTAAGAATGAAGGAGAACATTTCCAGAAGAGGCAAACTGAACTAGCTTAATGAATGCTCTCTGTGCTACAGCGATTGAGCAAACTTGAAGTTCTGGATCTCTGTATCTGTTGTTGTAAGATGGGGTATATTTCAGCAAAGTATTTAGGAAAAAATGCTCTAATAGCTCAAGTAAATTATCTGTGCAAGCTTTTAAATTTTCATTTCATGGACAAACACAGGGTATTTTTGTTTGGTCTGTTGGATTTCAATGGGAAAAATAAGAACACCTTTTATTTTCGCTAATCATTTGTCTCAAACCATGAAAATTGAAATTCAGAAAGGCCTAGAAAACATCTCTGATTTTGCTGTGAAAAGCCGGAGAATGTTCATATTTATGGGTTTGAAAGCTAGACAGCAATAATAAACTTGAGTGAATAGGCAACTTCTTTGTTTTCTTACTGAACTGAAATGTTCGAAGAATGACAGCTAAGGAAAAAGACAATCTGAAATTGAGCATTTCATCTTCTTTGGAACTTAAAAATATAAATATATGTAGATTTCAATATGAAAGTTGGTTTTAAAAGGACACTGAAATTTCACTTGCAACATGTGAAAAGCAAAGGTTTGCGAAGCTTTTGATTGCTTTCAGGTTTTCCTGGTGATGCTGTAAATCAGGGAAGTTCAACATGAATTTATAGATTGTTTAAGTTGCCTCAGCTATTTTGCTTCAAGATTTTCACCTGGGCTCTGTGCCCACACAAGATGCATGCAGAAGGAAACAGCCACAGGGTGTGAGATTTCAGTGTCAGCCCCTACAACAGTTTTTCTGATGCACACAAGCGGGGCACAAATCCTCTTTAGAAGAACCAATCTACTCTTTCAGTGAAGACCACCCCTAAAATGCTGTTGATGTTCTGCCCTCAGTAACAACATCTGAGCTTCTTAGTTCCTATGGAGCAACTTCATTATCTTCTTCCCTACCCAAAGCCAGCCGTCTTTTTTATATAGCCAGCTCCTGGTGGACACAACTGTTGCAACTGCTGAAGGTTTCTCTATCCCCTGGCTTTACTCATGCACAACATTGCTCTCTTTTCTTCCTATTTTGGTGGAAAGAACTTTTCAGCTCTTTCCCTGTTTAAGAGCAGGATGGAGGTCAGCAGAGCCCTTATTTACTGTTTCTGTTCTTCTGATTGCTCTATCTCCATTTCAGGTCAGCTTTTGCACAGAAACTGAGCTGTCATGACCAAGGCCCTGACCATCATAATTTTATTCTACCCGTTTATATCCCCCAGGCTGTAGCTCACAGGCAAAGTGAACCAATCCATCAGAATGACACAGGTGAGATACTATTATAATGCTAAGTATTAAAAACTATCTCTGCACTGATAATTGAGGAAAAAGCTGCTGCCTTATAATAACAACTGTTGATTCAGTGGCTGTGGAAGTGCAGTGTAGGGTGCAGAAGCTCTTTTATTCAGAGGAAAATTATGCTTAAAACTGGCTTTATTCCAGCACTATCCACAGACCAGTTCTCTCTCCTTCCTACCCTTTCTATATAATCTCAGTTACTTACAACATTAAAGGTCTTTAGAAGCTTCTTTCAGCTAGAGAGCTCGGTTTGTGCCCCTCATCACCTCAGTGAATGACAACTTGAAAGAAAACCAGGAGCTTTGCAATGGATTAAGAAGTTTCTCAAAGCAAATCACTGGATGCCAAAGGCTCCTGCCAAAGGATGCCAGGCTCACGAGCAGCTATAATCAGTGAACAAAGGCATCAGAGGCTGCACTGAGTGGGGGACCTTTTGTGAAAGATATTGACCAGCAAATTACACTGTAGACAGTGCTTTGGCACTTGGCTGTCTAAAGGTGACTCAGACTATCTGTTTAGCTCAGCAAGCTGGTTTCTAATTACACCAGATGCCTGACTGTTGCCATTGGGCCCAGTATTTTCTAAACGGGTGCTCTTCACATGTGTCATTCATTACCTCACCCTGCACGGAGAGCCATCTCTATAGGGAGAATGGTTGGCAATGACTTCATTTTGGGTAATTTCCTCAGAAAGTGGTTTAAAACAGAAACTCCAAAACAATCCGCTTCTACCCTTCCAATATAATAAAAGAAAGG
>NDXB01005361.1:3962-46637 GCA_002631895.1 Agapornis roseicollis
GTGGCAATTAGAACAAGCTGCAAGAATCTAAGCCAAAGTCAAAAATTACCTTTTTCTTTTTCTAGTTTTTTTTTTTTTTTTTTGTAAGCAGAAGGTTGTCAAGTTCAAAGAGAAATTTCCTTCCTAATCTTTTATTGCAGCAGTTATGAAAACAAACTATCTCAAAAATTAAACCTCCGGATTTCTTTCCAAAGCTGATTCAGCAGGTGGAGGGAGATCAGACTTGAAGGGATTATGTGTTTTAGCTTAAGCATCCCCTATCAGAAAAAAAAAAAAACCCTCCACAAACAAAAATATTGGATAAGACAATAGAAAAATTAGACTCTGCTCACAGAAGAGAAATTGNAAGGGATTATGTGTTTTAGCTTAAGCATCCCCTATCAGAAAAAAAAAAAAACACTCCACAAACAAAAATATTAGATAAGACAATTGCAAAATTAGACTCTGCTCACAGAAGAGAAATTGCCTGGCTGTGTTTCACATCTCTGTGGCTTTTCTGAGAGAAGCTGGGCTGTGGGCAGTACCAGCTGTACTGCTTGGGTGCTCACATTACCAGAGTCCTGGGATACAGTCAGCCATGGGATACAGGAGAAGTGTTGTTATTCCTGCTGAAGGCACCAATCTAAGACACTGAGAACTTCACAGGATGTTGAAACATCTTGCAAAGTGCTTACATCTAACAGGAAAGCTTATGGCCCAAATGCTGCACTTCTGCAAATATTAATACAGGCTGCTGTTAGCCAAGGTAAATACTTTGTGGGGATCATTACTTTGGTCCCTGTCATCTAGTTAAAAAGAAGAAAATAAGAAATGCTCCTGACAAAGACACTGGAGTCTCTGCAAGTGGTGTTTTGCTGCTGCAGCTCTGCAGTGTGCTAGCTGGCTGGTGTGCCCTCACATGGATCACATGCATCCATCACAGACTCATCCTCCACTGGCACACAGCAGGAACAGGCAGTAATTCCCTGGCACAAGTTACCTAAAACACCACTATTTCAGCCAGCTAGGATGCATGTATGCCTCAGCCTCTAAGGCAGAGGTTGGAGCAGCACCAGCCTGAATGCTATGGACCTTTTCAATATAGGCCGCCATGGGTTGCTCTCCTGCTTCACCACTTCTGTGGTTAATTTCCAAAATCGTTGTAAGTGCAGTTGTATGGGAATCAAGATTTAGCAGGGATTGTTGTTGGAGACTACTCATACCAGGGGCTTATTGTGTAAGTAGAGATAAGCCATGGACCTTTATTTCCTTATCTGTGGTGTGGAGTTAATATTTACCTAGGGCAATGCCTGTTTTAATGCAGATGTCAGGAAACCCTTCCAGGTGGGAAAGGCACTGTTGCCTGCTCTCTGCAATGCTACTGGTAACAGAGGTGCCAGTCAGGGTGTATCACAAGGCTGGCATGTGCTGGGCTAGGCTGTTTCCTTCTGAACATAACAGAATTACAGGTTGTGCTGGTAAGATTGTGCATATCTATTCCTGCAGGTGTCTTGGCTTCTTATTTACAGCCCTGGCTGCTGCAGGGTTTTACTGAAATTCACTCCTGTCGCAGAGCCTAAGTTGAGTCTATTGAGGCAAAGTGTGTATTCTGTTTTTAAATGATTTAGAAATAATTTAAAACCTGTGGCAAAATTAACAATATTGTTTTGGTTAATTGTCCTCATCCAAGAAACATTGGCAGTGCCCCTGGGTCACTACAGCAATTTATTTTATGCTGTAAAATGCTTTCTTCCCTGGAGTGAGAATGCGTAGGCTGTCATTATGTGACAGTTCCCTTACCTGTGCTGATTTTTTTTTAAAGCTAGTAAGCAACTGTCACATTTTGGGAATAGTTTCAGAGACTTATTTCTATGCTTTTTCTTTCCATTATTTTTGATTTGATGTTACAAGATTGATAACATTTTATTCTTTGTGAATCTTGCCCTCTTTGACTGTGCTGGTTAGCCTCTGGTTTTCCACTGAATTCATCCAAGATAAGTCTTTCTTTCTGATTCATGCAGGTTGCAAGGTCAGTTCTGATATGTATGATTTGCTAATGAATTCATGTTCCATTTCTCAGCTGGCTGGTTCTGCAAGTAGGCCTGGACAAATACACTGACATTTGAATTTAAAGGGACATGAGGAGACCTAGTAAAAATATATTTGAAAATAGATATAGAAATTTGTATGGTGAAAATTAAATATGAAGCAGAATAAATAAAAGAAGATTCATAGTAAGAACATATATGTGTGTATGTATGCATATCTCCTTGTTATAGGTTACAAAGTTTATACAATTATTTCTTATAAATTGCCATCACTCTGAGGACTTCTCTATGTTCCAAAGAAATGGGAAAACAGAAACACAAGGAAAAGAAGGGAAAAGGTGTCATGTGGCAAGCTGCGTTTCCAGTGCATTCATTACTAACAACATGGCAAGTGCCAGTGCAGAGGAAGGAAACAGACTCACAGGGCCAATATTTGATATCATTTCCCAGGTGCATGCAGAAGGCTGGACAGAGCATGGGTAGAACTGAGTATGTTGCTCTCTCTCAGAGCACTAGCCACCCAGACTGTGTCAATTTAGTCAGATGAAGTCTAATCTGGACTAACTTTCCTACTCCTGAGGTAGACCAGTATTTGAATCCTCGGTTGCAGTTAATTGTTTGGCATCACAACTATGCCTGAAAACAGGAGGGGATTCTAGAGGTAAGATAGCTCTATGCCTACCATGGCTTTTACAGTTTTTGTGTCATCATCAGAAATCTTAATGATTTTCTTTGGTTCAGAAAATTACTCCAAGCAGCATGTTCCTCTTTGATGTTGTACCATGACAAGAAAATATCCCATCATGTTTAGTCTGAAATTTCTCCATACAGAGTACAAACAGGTTGTGAGAATCTGACATTTAAAATGTAAACATTTTCTGGCCTAATTTCTAGCCACCAAGGTCTCCTAAAGTTCTTAATCCTTACTGTGGGATTAGAGATAATAATCAGACTTGTCTGAAAATTCTGTGGTATCAAACTGCCTTGATTTTGTACAGAACACACTGCAGGTATAATTACTTAACTTGGACATGAACTCCTAGCAAAATTGAATTTCTTGCAACAACTGGTATTTCAATTTCTTTGCAATAATCTGCATGTAAATAGGTATGAAAATCTTAATCCCAGTTTCTCTAAAATCACAGTTTTCAGTATAGATACTTTAATGCATTTCAGCAGAGCATGAGGTAAGTTGCAGAAATGATAAATCCTTTAAAGTACCACTTTTGTGCCATCACTCAACAACTAATTCCATTTTTAATGGTCTTGCCAAGATGTTCAAACTGCATTATGTCAAAAGCTTTGATCTGTATTTAAACTGTTTTCTTTCCCTGTCAAAAAGGTTGCCGTTCTAACTGGCCAAGTGTAAAACACAGTTGGAGAAAGGTTTGTGTCTGGTAGTGAGACATGCTAATCTTACCTGCTCATTCACTACAGATTCAGATTTGCGTGTCTGAAATTAATCTAATGACACACTCTTGCTGGATTATGCAGGACTACTGCATAAAGAAATAATTAAGGAAAGGAACACTGGGAGATTAGTGTCAAAACTTCTTTTATTTAGTGGATAATGTTTTGAGGAGAGGGGTCTTATGTTCAAATTAAGGGTAATTGCAATTAATTGAACGTAATTTAGAAAGTAAAGTCTCTTAGAAATGATGGTCAGCTGATGAGTAATCTGGCAGAGGGACTGTAGACTGCAAAGCAATTAGTTTGATGTTTCGGTGTCATTTATCTCTGATTCCCAAACCAAAGTGAACACATATCTCCAATGACACCCAATGTCAGGAAACAAGAAGGCACAGGATTTCTTTGATATTACCATGTTCTGATTGGTTTCTTGAGGCAATTTTTATTCTCAAGGCTTAGTTTTCATTCCTGCTGGTACCTGATCACAAAATCAGATCTCTTATTATGAGGCAGTATTTAAACAAGTTTGTTGCCAAAATGAAAAGATACAGCAACTGTGTATGTATTTATGTATTTGGCTTGTGTAGCAAGGTTTCGGTAGCTGAAGGGGACTACAAGGGTGGCTTCTGTAAGAAGCTGCTAGAAGCTTCTCCCATGTCAAATAGATCCCATGGAGGTCCACAGTGGAGCAGATCTCCACCTGCAGCCCATGGAGGATCCCACACCAGAGCAGGGGTGTGCCCAAAGGAGCCTGTGACACCATGTGAAGCCTTTGCTGAAGCAGGTTTCTAGAAGGACCTGTGGCCCCATGGAGAAAGGAGCCCATGCTGGAGCAGGTTTGCTGGTAGTACCTGTGACCCCATAGGGGAACCACACTGAAGCAGTCTGTTCCTGAAGGATGCACCCCATGGAAGGGACCCCACACTGGAACTGTTTGCTGCAGAACATGGG
The DNA here is from genome assembly GCA_002631895.1 of Agapornis roseicollis. Lineage (NCBI taxonomy): Eukaryota > Metazoa > Chordata > Aves > Psittaciformes > Psittacidae > Agapornis > Agapornis roseicollis. The sequence continues at coordinate 8,351 of NDXB01005361.1, forward strand.
AAGGACTCATGTTGGAGAAGTTCTTGGAAGACTGTCTTCCATAGGAGGGACCCTATGCTGGAGCAGGGGAAGAGTGTAGGGAGTCCTCCCCCAGGGAAGAAAAGCAGCAAAACAATGTGATGAGCTGATCACAACTCTATTTCTCCATTCCCTTTGCCCTTGTGGCGGAGGAGGTAGAGAATTCAAGAGTACAGTTAAGCCCTGGAAGAAGGGGGGGAGGGTTTTTTAAGATTTTATTTCATTTCTCATTATTCTACTCTGATTTTATTAGCCAGAAATTAAACTAATTTCCCAAAGTCAGCTCTCTTTTGCCTCTGATAGTAATTGGTAAGTGACCTCTCCCTGTCCTTATAGTAACCTATCCTTTCCCTATATTTTCTCTCTGCTGTTGAGCTGAGGAAGGAAGTGATAGAACAGCTTTGATGGGCACCTGATGTCCATAGAGGTTCAACACAGCACAATCAATTATTCTGTTCAACCACTGATCACTAACTGTGGCCTGGGTAAAATTTTCCTCAGTGTGAACCAACATTCCCAGTAAAATGAGTAAACCTTTCCAGATTAAAAATGTCATTCTCTTTATATTGGAACAGTTTTTAACCAGATTTATTCACTGATTCATGTTTCTATGTGGCAGATTATGTACTTGTGCTAACACATGGGAAATGTTGGAGATGAGCAGATAAGACAAGAGACAATGAGACTCCTTTCTGTGGTATTGCCATCCTTGTGTTTTCCTTCCCTGTCTGTACAAATAAAGACAGGCTGAAAGTGGCCTAGCCCATAGGTTAACATAAGGGAGGGTGTTCTTTCTTATCCTGGACATGGCAGATCTCAGTACAAAAGGCTGAATCTGGGCTTCCAATAACAAACTGGACTGGAGAGCAAGGGAGGATTAGCAAATTGCAGAGAGAGCATGCAGTGACACAGACCTGCTCAATATGCAGCTATATCTTTCTTTACAATGTTATAAGCTTTCAATAGCAGCTGACTGGAATAAATACTTGAAATAGCTGCTAAATAGAAAGCTGGCGGCAATCAGTTTGCTTTGTTAAAAAATAATAGCTCTCTGACTTGAAGGAGGAGGTGGGTTACTTGTTAAAGTCTCTGACTTAGAAAAATCACAGGGGGGAAAAAAAGTGAGATAAAATTATAGACCCATAAAAATAGCTGCTTAAGCACTCATTTCCCTACATCAGGGCACCAAGTCTCCTGCAAAAAAGTCCATAGCCAAGAAAAGCTTGACTGCCCATGTAAAAGAGATAGTTATTAAAAGCTCTTGCATAACAGAACTTCTTAGCAACTTGACAGCGCATGATCATGAAGGAAATAGAATAACCCATCACAAATCAGCTGGTTTTCTGACTCCTTTTTGTCCTTCACTATGCTGACCCTCAGGACATTTTAAAGACTAATGAACCACATTTCTGGGAAGGGTGGGAAAGTGCAACATTGGTGAGCAAGCCAAGTGTAAAAAGTTCTGTTATTGATCAAGAGCAGCAAGTTGCTGAGAGGCACTGAAACCATCCGATTGCATGCGGCTCTTCTCTAAATGGCCTATTTTTCCATTTGGTATGTAACAACCAGGAAATAATAAACTTGCAGAGCCAAAACCCATTTATTTTCATAGTGCAGAGTGTCTCAAAGTTATCTTGACTGGTCCCAGTCAGTCAGGAGGTCATTTACAGCACTTTGATAAGGGAAAGGTAAATTGTCTTTGGAGAGTTTACAGCACCACCCAAATGATTGCTGCTTTTGACTTATTTATAGTTGTCTATTTTTTGGGGTTTATGTTTGCTTTCCTGAATGTACATTCAAGAAACTTGTGTTTGACTGTTATTTTACTAGTAAGCCTGATTTTAGAAAATGGTGTCATTTCCTCTTATACCCATCAAACACCATATTATTTAATTTTTTTTTGTTGGGGCTTTTTTTAAGAAGTGGTTTGTTCTGAGGCTGGTATTAATTAGAATTCAACAAACCCAACTACCAGAAACATTGTCCTCAAGCTGAAATATAGATGATCTCTTGTAATACATGTGTAAACTCATATTAGTGTCAGTTCCATATAAATAGTAAAGCTAGACAAGAAATAATGCAAAGATAAATTAATTAATGTTGATTATCTGCTCCAATATTACAGTAAAATGAGAAGCCTTTCTTTGTATACAACCAGAAAGTTCTGCCCTGGGCTGTACATTCTGTTTGAAATGATGGGTTAACGATCATTTACTACTTGTACAAAACTATCTGGAGGCATTCCTCTCTTTTTTACTCAAGTCTCCTTTCCAACACCAGTCAAGGCCCAAGGATCATGGAAAGATTTATTAATACTCAGTGAGCTCATGACCTACATCACTGCCATATTTATAGGGTAGTCCTGTAAACAAGCTGATTGGGAAGAAGTCTTGTATATGTAGAGCATATTCCTTTCTTTGATACTTTTCTACTGGATTCTGTTAGAAGGTGGCGTTCTTATTTCTGTATAGGCTTGACTCAGCTTAGAACCCCTCATCTTGTGATAACCTCACAAAATCTGGACTGTTTTGCCCCAGTTTGGAAGAAGATGGAGTGCAACGGTATTGTAGGAAAATCACCTCCTGGAAAATGCTACATGGAAAACTGCTTGGAGATTTAGGAGTATAATCTGTGGGCAGAGGCAGTAAGAGGAGAAGCAGCACAACGGAGGAGAATGAGGAAGAACAAAACCCTGGAGCAGGATCAGGTCTGCCCCACAACCTCACACTGAGCTCCCATGAGCCTTCCTGCTCCACCACCACCAATTGGGCAAAGTGGTGAGAGTACATCTTTGCAGCTGGGTCAAGCTCTGCAGTGGGGATCACTGAAGAGTAGGACTCCAGGAGAGCACCAGAATGGGTGGTTTGTCCAGCCCAGTGAGCTCAGATCAAGGTCCCTCTGAGGTTTCAAACTAGGGGGAGGTCCTGGTATTAGGTGGCCAGTATGAGAAACCAAGGCTAGGAAGCATGAGTTGTTGTCTGATTACCAGATACCAGGAGCTTCATTAACAAATAGATGAAATGAGAGAGAAGAAGTCACAGGAAAACCTACCCAAGATTGAAAGTGTTTTGTCTTGTTTTAACTGGAGACCTGCTAGAATCCAGAGAAAACATTAAACTTCCTTTTAGAAAAGGTAATTGAAAAGAAAAAGACGATCATGAGATGAACAAATGAAGCCTTTTCTTATTGCTGTATGAAAAAAAAATGTTATTAATAAGCCCTTTCATTTCAGGCTTCCACTCTGCATTCACATATTTTGAATGTATAACCACACAGATGATGGTTTTTACTTCATAAGTCCTTCATAGAGATATGGATGTTTTTAAAAAGAAAAAGGAACCACAGAAGGCATGGACACGCTGTGATAGAAGACAGTGAGGATATAGATTTAATCAAAAACCTTTTAAAAATGGCTCTTTTGTTTCTCAATTTTCACTATTTATACTCCATAATCAATTCTTTGCTAAAAATAACTGGTCTCATTTTATTGTTTATTTTTCATTTCAAGCTAAAAAAACCCATGGGCCTGGAAAACAAAAGCATCCTTCTGGAAACCTGAGATTCTGCAGAAAGGTAAATAACATCTAGGATTGAATGCAGGCTTTCAGGCTCTTTCAATGCTCGCAGGACATCTGCAGGATGTGACCAGGATACCAGTCTCTTTTATTTGTGGAACACAAGTTTCACATAAGTATTTCATCAATGCTTATTTTTCTGTCTCCTTGTTTATGCACAGATATTCAGCAGAAGGTAAATTCCTACAAGCAGTTATTTAAAGGAGAACATGATCTAAAAAGCTTGAACATTAAATAGGGGATGGAAAGCCAAGTTTAGCTGTGGTGTTAAGGTCAATAGGACACTGGAAGCTAGAGGATCCATAGCCAGTTACCCGTTGTTGAGATTCCCCTGTGACATGAGCATGGAAGGAGAAAACACTAAAAAAGGAGAGATGAAAAGGAACAGAGGAGCCAATATTGCATGTATATTTTACCTGTGGTCAGGATAAGAAGTACACTGGGTCATGACTATACATTTTTGGGTGATTAAAAGGAAAATCTGAATTGCATATTTAACTATGATGACTGCAATAGGAAGCTCAAAAAACTTCATACATGTAAGAAAAGAGACAAAGGCAGGGAGAGCATCACCCATGTGCTTCTGATTCACATCTAGATGGAAAGAGCTGGAAAAGCTAGAAACGGCAGCAAGTTAGTAAGAAAAGGGTGGAATGAGAAGACAAATCAATGTCTTATGTTGAATACAGTCTCATCCTACAGAACATTTTGGTATTTATATCCCTGTAGGAAAAACATGCTTTTCATATGCTCATTTTGGGATTTAAATGTAATGCTGAGTTTTTTGGAAGAATAGTGTATATTTTTGAGGACATGCTGGCAGTATTAATTTTGGATAGTCACAGTACAACAAGAAGACAAAGGAAGTGTGCGCGTAGGGAACAAACATGGTTTCTGTGGTACGTTTGGGGTTTTTTTTAGATACTGAACTAAACTGATTTTCCCTCTCTGGTACCCTCAGCGCGGTTAAAAGGAGGTGTCTGAGCGTTCATGTCATCGGCTGAGCTAGAACAAAGCAACGTTTCATAGGGTGGCAGTGTTTCCTCAGACCCCTGCTGGTCATAGCAAAGAAAAGCAAGTTCTGCAAATCCAATTGGCTAGACACTACGGAGTTTATCTGTATTGTTAATTGTATTAACCTACAAAAGAATTCAAGGATTAATTAGAAATAAGGACCAGGAGAAGAACTGAGGATTCTCAAGGGACACATTAGTTTTTATTATCCTTGAACTGTATAATTATTTTGATTCTTACTATTTTAGAGTGGAGTGCTCACCTGAATGTAACCCTAATTGCCTCTTTTATTCCTAGCTGTGGTTTTGGACAGATTACTAATCTTATTCCAAAACTGAAATGCCTACCGAAGATTTGCAGAAACAAAAGTGGAAGAACTCTTAGTGTCTTAATTTGAAAGGAGGCTATAACCATTCTATGATTCTATGATACGATATGATTAAGATCCAAATGCCTCTTGCCTGAAATCAAGAATAAAACCACTCTTCTTTTGCTTGAGGCAGGTAGGATTCTTCTCCTCAACTTGTACTCAGATTTTCCCCTAGGTTAAGCTTTAGCCATATGAGAAGTGATGCCTGCCTGTTTAAAAGGTGGGATAAATAAACTCAAATGTTTTTTGAGGTGAAAAGCAGAACTGGGGTTTTCATTTTGATGAGGGACAGTAATTATGTACAATGTTGGGCCTGACTTCAGGACTGGTAATAGAGATCCATCCTACTCCAAAGCACCACCTGGCACCCATGAAAGGCTACAATATACACCAGCTGGGTATAACCTGAAAGCTGCCAAGGACTGACTTGCTGTGAAAAGATCAGCTTTCCATCCCTGTCACTTCCCATGGGCTTTCGAAAACTTTCCTCCCAGTCTGTGGCTGCTTTTCTGTGCCACTAAGTAGCATCCTTAGAAACTGATCATGCTCCCTTTTAAAAAAGATGTGTTCAAACATAAAAGTAGAAAATTCTGAAATACATATTGATAAGTTGTATAAAAAAGAGAAGACAGAAAAGTGCCTTGGAGGCAGTGTTAAAAAAAAACAGTGGAAGAAACCTTCAGATCGGTCTCTTTCATCCAAGTTCCCGTTGCAATGACTGAGAAACCTTTCTCGTTCATGTCAATGCAAATATGTGACTGTCATGTTTGAATATTGAGCAGTTGGTACTTCTTTTAATTATTTTCTTTATATCAACAAGAATCTGATACACTTTACTATTTCTGAGAAATCCTGTTGGTACTATAGAGCTACAGAACTTTTTTTGACACTAAATTGAAGGTCCAGATACCTCCCTCTACTTTTTGTGACTCTTTCTTCAGTTACTAGGAGAGCAAGGCACCAGCCATCACAAATTGTCTAGCCTGATTACATTGAACACCTAGTACACTGTAAGTATAGGCCAGTAATCAATTGCAAGGAACATTTTTCTAGTCTGAACAACTTTGTGTGTTCTAGCTGCATTAAGAACTAAAATAAGTACTGTTCAAAAGCCATGAGGTTCTGTGTCATCCCTGTATTTAAGCCTAAACACTCACCGGGAATTCTGGATATCTGGGACCCTGATCCAACACCTGTTCAGTGTCAATATGTGCAGTGGATTACAGGCAACACCCTCATAGCCCAGCAGAGATTAATCTGGCATCGGAATTTAGCCGAGAGCTGTTCAACAGATTGAAGCATTAGACTGGCTTGCAATGGTCTGTAAGTGCTGCCTTTTCAGCAGCAGCTGCAAGCCCGCCCACTGTTTGATACAAAATGCTTTTGTCACACAACCTGGGCTGAAAGAAGTCAAACAGAGTAAAAATCTTTTGTCCGTAGCTCCAAGAAAAAGGGAGGTGATCTCTTATTTCTCCTCTCCTGATGTTGGTGTGAACATAGCATGTACTGTTCATAGGTGGTGACTGATAAGAAGTCTGTGATGGGGCTCCTTTACCCCAGGTGAAGTTTTATTGTAATGCCAGGTAAACAAGCAATATTAGACAGGTGGGTTTGAGTTTGGAGTACTTGAAGCTATCTTAGGAAAATTTATTAAAAACCAAATGCTTGGGGACAGAGGAAGGGAGGGAGTGGATTCCAGTCCAGTCTTTTAGAGGGGTTGAGTAAAGCTCTTCCCACATGCTGTGGATGATCTGTGGTTCATTGATGCCTTTGGCTGTGTCTGTTTGGAAAGCATTAGGCCTTACTAAGCTAGGCTATGTGCTAGTCAGGTGGCTATACAGGTGGTCATCTGGCAAGAGGCATGACCCAAAATTTTTAGCAAAAGTGCATAGCCGGGTACCATTTCTGAAGTTTTTCCTCTTTGGCTCGCTGTGTTTGTAGAATGATTTGGGGACAGATCAAATGCCGCAGTGCACATGACTGAAATGTGTGAAAACTTAATTAACAGAATAATTACACAATAGAAATGAGATCTTGGTCAGTGAAAATCTGGCAAGAAGCTTGGGCCCTATGGAGCACGAGTCCAAATATTTAGTCAGTGGAAAAGCCATTAGTCACAAAGAGGCTGCATCTCTTGAAAGAGTTGATCACATTCCTAACTTCAAAGAACAAAATATGCCTTAAAATACCCTTCTCTGGGCTTCTCAGGCTTCAAATGAACATGTGATTTTCTCCCAGCTACTTAAGTAAATTTGAATATCTCAATTTAATTCAGTTGATTTATGCCAATTACACCAACAGAGGATCTGGACAGAACTTAGTAACACCTGTACATCTAATAGCCCAGCACAGTGTGTGAAAATTGGGCATTATCCTGCATCAGCCATCCCTTTTCAGCCAGCATGAGTTGCAGAAGGATTTGTGATTTATTAAATTAATTCCATTTCTACAGAGTTAAATTTACACTGCCTCCCATGAGTTTCTGCATTGGCAGGCCATGTGTTTCTTCTGAATACCATACAGTCTCTGGGAAAAATACTAAGATAATCAGACAGTCAGTGTAATTTCCTTGATATCTGGTTAGAGGCATATTGCCTAATCATTTTACTCTTATCAATAAAAATTTGTATCATGCTAGAAATTGATCTTGCTTTTTTTTTTCCCTTGCTTCTTAAATTATTTTAATATTTGTCTGTTGGACAACTTTAAGTTCTAGGAATTAATTTTAAAGTTTAAAGTTTAGATATTCACTGCATTGCATTTTTTTCTTTTTAAACAGGTAGTGGAGTCTAATTGTGTTTAGCTTTTTCTTAAAATATTCCTTTTTCTTTTTGTTTTTCATATAGGGAAATATTTAGGCCACCAAGTTGAAGCAAATCCTGCAGTGTGATTATCTTCTCACTGAAATGCTCTCTATTGTGACTATTTGTTTGATGTGTTTTCCTTGTACGTTGTATTTCTGATGGCTTTAGGGTAAAATAGTCATTATATGTCACCCATACTATCTCTTTTAATCTCCAGAAGATTAAGCATGTTTATTTAAAAAACCCTTTGATAGTGTCTTCACTAACTCAGCTATTTTATAAAATTGGAAATAATGAATCAGGGAGATGCAATTTTGATAATGCCATTTACACAACTCCTATGAGGCTAGCTAGCAAAATAACTGGAGATACATAAGTATGTGACATACATATACTGAAAATGGGAAAAATATTGTAATTTCATGAAGGTTGTGAGGTGCTGGAAAAATAGAGTCAGCAAAAGAGCAGTTCAGTTAATGAATCACATTCTTCAGGGACCAGTGGACTCAGGAGATGGGTAATGAGATCAGGAATGGCTGCTTTAATCTCTGGGTCACTGGTTCAAATCCCATATGGATAGTAGCAATTAAAAGTCACTGCTCTTTGAGGGCTCTGTGATGATCTTCTGGAAACAGAGCTGGTGAATGCATGACAGTGGAATAAAACCATCCCAAAACCCAGAATATCTGTGAAACTCACATGCTTCATAGCCAGCAGAGTGCTCAGCAGAGCTGAGCAAACCTTCACAGTCTTTCTGAAGTTCAATGTGGCCTGTTTGTATCTGCTGTTATATGACTGGTACATGCCCATCATTCAAGGGACACACTGCTGAGCTTGTGACAGAAGGATCTGCATGGACAGTCACTGGTGGTGCTCCCTGAATCAAAGATTATACAGTAGTAGGAAGTCCACAGTACTTACTTGCAGTTACGGCTCTCCCCAGGTGCTCAGCTGGGTTTAGGCTTGCTTCTGGGACACCACTCCTCCTGGTCTGGGGAAGGTTGGTATGGTTGTGGGCTCTGGGAGCTCTGTAATGCCCAGCCGTCTTCCACCAGCTGGTAAAGACTGTGCATGCTTTGCCCTGCAGGCTTCCTAAGTGTCAGGTAATCACACAGTGTTGTGAGAATTAATGTTACCCATCACTAATCCAAAGGTTCAGAACACAAGTAGGAACTGGAAGGGCTTAGTACCCCTTCTGTTTGGGGTGTTGACATTATCCCAAATGAGTGGTGCAGGCAAGGTTGTGTGAGTGGAAAGGCACATACAGGGCATCACTTGCCAGTCTGTCCTGCAGAAAGCTACCAGAAGGCTACCAGGAGATGTGCTCTGGAAGGATAGCTTAAATGAAATTCTGTGAGGCTGAAGTAGACTCAGATTGTGCAGATGAACTGCTTATACATGGCACTTGGGAATTTAAATGTATATTTTTTTTGTTGTTGTTTTTAACTTCTCACTGTGATATCAGAGGCGGAAACTTCTGAGTGTCAGCTGTGGGTCAAACTGTCTGCTTTCAAAAAAACCCCTCAGTTTGTGGAAGAAGCCATGCCAGTTGGAGCAGGATAATGTTTTTCAATGTGGTATACCTTTGTTTTTCTGAAACTTTGTACAGGTTGTAAATCCAAATTCTCTGGAATTTGTATAGGACTATGGAAGGAGCCTTTGTCTTTGTAAGCTCAGAGTTCTGTAGCAGCCAAATCAAAGTCTGAAGAGTTCAATCTATTTATTTCACCTATCTGAAACTGTGATTTGGCATATAGGGAAAACAGCTGTGACAGTGGGGGGAATTTCATGCAGATCCCATCCTGATAGCTGTTAAAGCAATTCCATTTGTGCTTTGAACTTCACTGTTTCCTAGAAAATCAACTCACCATGCTATCCAGATGAGGTGGTCTCAGAAAACTGAGATCATCTTTAAAACAATAATCTTATTCCCAAAGGGAATTAAAAACAGGAAGAAAAAAATGGCACTCATAAGAACAGGAAAGCAGGAATTAGGTATACTATAGTCTAAAATCCGTAGTCCTTGCTGCTGTCAAAACATAAATAGCCTATCCTCATAGAAGGGAAAAGAAAAACTGGCTCATATTCAGATATGTGGAAACATGAAATTTCCAATAAGTGAGAGTTATCCCACTGGGCTTTGGGAAGGCTTTCCACAAATGACCTGCATAATTAAAATCTTCATTGCCTTCTTGGCCTGAGAGAAGTTAATGGCAAAACAGCTGCAAGCATCCAAAACTGTATTTAAGTGTTATTTATAGGGAAAGACTTATGTGCCTTTTGGGCACTGAAAATTAAGATATAAATACATGTTAGCCATTATCAACATGCATACTTGTAACAAACTGTCTTCAGGGATTAAAAGTTGGAGTCACATATTTCAGGTGTCACTGATAAGCATATGTGTTAAAAGAGCAGCCCATCATGGGAAATACATTATAAGGGATGGTTCTGCTTTTGTTTGGGAATGACAATACAAACTTATTTAATAACTTAAATAACTTAATGACCAAGTTATTGGACTTTTCATTTCTTAAAACAGCAAAACATAGAAAATTTAAATTATTTTCAAGTCAGGGAATCTATATAGTCCTCTTTAATTTTTTTGTTTTGGAAATGAAGGGTTTTTATTTTCCTCTTTGTCCAAGAAATTTTACCTTTTTCCTACTCTAAAAAAAAATCCCTGTAAATCAAAGCTTATTTTTTGCTAAGTCCTCTTTCACAAACATTCCTTGAGTTTGCAAAAGTTAGCAAGCATCAGTTACAGACTTTCATGCTCACTTTTTCATTGAAAACTTGTCCCTGGGGTGAATTTTGAAAAGCTGTGGGTAGAGAAAGAAAAGAAATTGGAGGACAGGGAACAGTACATGCCTTTCTTTTTTGTAATACATTTAGGGATAGAAAGCAAAAAAGATGTAATAAAAAGAGGAAAACAGTTCTGTAAGATGTGGATGTAGGGTGGCTGTTTTCTAGTGGATTTGAATTTGTGGTTGTTTAGAGCTCTAATGGAAAAATTCCAAGTGATGGAACGTTTTATAATGTCTGTTTCTTGTGCAAACTCTTTGACATGTAACCGGTGAACTCACATTGCTGCCTCTTCTTCCCAGAGCCACTGAGAGGGTCCCACTCTTTCTGCACAGCCACCCAAAGGCTGCCCTGAAGATAGTCAAGAAATCTGCTGAGCCTTCATTATTTCTGAGGACTCTGTATCTTTGTTAAATTTGGCTGAACTCAGGCAAGAGACTCAAATTTAAGGAAGGCAGTCCTATGCTGGTATGCAGGCAGCATGATTCTATAAATCATGCATTTTCATGAGTACAATATTTTCAACTGTAAAAATGAAATTAAAATTTCCATTTGAAATGCTATTCAGCATTTTAATTTTGCTCCAGATTTATGTAAAATTTAGCTAAAATATAGTTGAAGGCCATGTTATAGTCAGTTGTTTTGTTTGTTTTTTTTTGGGGGGGCGTTAGAAACGTTTTCTTCTGTTATAAAATTTAGCCTGTTCTTCTGTAAAAAAAGTGCCCTGAGTGGTTTGGTCGGCACCAATGAGAAGTCCTCCATGTCTTTTCCACAGAAATCAGAATGGCTTCCCAGACCTAGCAGAGGTTTGCAGATATAGATGGGAAAGAACTGTTTACTGCTAGGTAGCATCTAACATTGACTGAGATACACCAAATAACATGTGCTCTTGCCTGCCACTAAGGAGAACCTAGTTCATTGTTTATCTATACCTTGCAAGCCATCTTTTTCAGTGTGGCTCTTTTCTGTGGTGTAGATACAACAACATTCCCCCTGAGCTGAATCCTTGCTCCTGCCTCTCTACAGGTAAGTGCTCTTGTTCCTTTGCAGCATCGACAGTTGCTCTGCCAAGACTGCAGAAAGTAGTGGGTTTCACATGACAACCATTCCACAGAGAAAGCCAAAGTAAAAAGCTACTTGAATTACTGGTGCTATTACCCCTTACAAAGTAGTAAATTGCTGCAGAGACAAGATGATAAGGAGATGCATCTAAGACATAGGAGGCAGTCAAGTTTAAAGGTCATCTCTCTTGCCAAAGATACAAGAAGACCTGGCATCTGCTTCAACACCTAGAGAAAAGGGATTCCTATGGACACAGATGTCAAGCAGTGGATCTTTGATAGTATCATAGTAGCTGTCTTAGAGGCAATACATCTATCTGCTGCCTTTTGCTAACTTTCATGTTAACTCCAACTCTGAAGTAAAGCAGTCTGGCTTGCCTGACACATATGGTCAGGGGGCTGGAGGGTTCCTAAGTGGGAGAGTCCCTGCCAGCCCACTGAGATGGGCACATCTGTGCTTTCCCCCTCCCAGTGTTTGGAAAGGAGGCATGGGCTATGACACCCAGCAGGGCCAGAAACCAGACAAATCAAGCCTGAGGATAACACAGAAAAGAGAGACGATCCAGACTCCGAGTAAGTAGCATTTGCTGTTCTAGGTATGTACGGCTAACCTATGAGTGTTAGAAAAAACACTGAGTGATGAAAAATAATTATCCATTAAAAGTGGTTTCATGTAAATCAGAGTATTTTGCAGAAGTTCAATTTTTGACTTTTTATAGGGAAAATTCAAAATACAATGCTGGAAAATTTAGTTTTGATCAGATGTTTAAAGTATTGTAAATGATTGCTATACTTTATCTGTCTATGATATTATGCCTGTAAAAGATGTACTATTACAGCACTGATTGTTGTATAAAATCAAAATTAAATGATTCAGAGCAAAATATTTTTAAATGGTCCTTTTACTGATTCTATTTTAAGAATTGGCAATTGGAGAAAATGATTCTTTTAGGCATAGTTTTTATTCTAAATGGGAACTACAATTATCGAAATGTACAATAGCCTGCAAACAAAAATTTCAGTTCCTAGCTGGCTCTGACCACTGTTTTACTGACTTATTTTGGACATTGCTGAAATGATCCATGGCAAAGGCAGTAGACAGCTCTAAGAATTTGTGCAGGCTATAAAGTTAGTCGTGGGCTGCTGGTTCAAATCCAGAAGGCCTGCATGGGAACAAGAAAAAGTTGATAGCATGACTTCAGCTGTGTGGTATGAGTTCATCTCCCTGGGTGTAGGTGACAGCAACAGAAATAGCATTAATTAGACCACTTCGGCATCTCAGCCAAGGTCTGACATGGCAAAGCAGGGAAGCCTACTGCGCTGCAGGCTGATCTAGGCTTGCACCGTGAGTAACAATACAGCTTCTACTTCCCAGGTCCAATCCAGTTTTTATTAGCACTGTTGCTATGATGCCAAAGGAAATCTAAGATTGCTGCTTAATAACTAGCAAGAATAACAAGAAACATCAGACTTGGTAATTGGTTAGAGATAGTACCCTGGGAAGACAGGGACAAAAGGCAGTGAACTGTAACCAGCCACACAATCCAAGGTAGCAAGCAGTCAGCAGTGGATTAGCAACCAAGGCAACATTTGTAATTTAACTATAGCATTCACTATAATTTAACCACATTATCCAGAACACAAAGCTAATGGTGATATAATGAATGAAGCCAGAATAAGGTAATATTCCAAAGGTTGTAAGTGCCAGCACATAAAAGAATCTTCATGGAAAAGGATAATGTTCAATTCTTTTGTTCTTGCTTTCTTGTTTCATGAAGAACATAAAAGGCAAGTGTTTAGGTTTTGGAAGTTGTTATTTGTTAGCCATGAAGGAAAGATGGGCTGTTTCAGAAGTTCCTGTTGGCAGCAGACTTACAGAGTATGACAGGCTGGCACATTTTGCTGTCTTTGAAAACTGAATAACAAATAGTTTTGCTATATACAAGTCAGAAGTGAAGGAAGGGATCTTAGCTTCAGAGCACCCTCGCAAAATATACACACTGTTCTCTGCATGTGCCGCTTGCAAACTCTGCCTTCATCTAAGTTAACATTAGGTTATAAATCGTCCTAATTCATGGAGGTTACAAAAAAAAGTATGAAGTGAGAACACAGGAATGCTATTGCTCAGAACAGGGTCTCAAAATTTATTTTATCGCTTGCCTACACAGAGTTGTACCACTGTGATTAAAATGGTAGGACCTCTCTCTAAGGATTACACCCACTACTTTACTGCTGAAGATGCTAGTTTGAATAAAATCCACAATTGCACTGTGTTGCATTCTCTCACTCTGGGAAGTCAAATCCTTTTCTAGAAGTTGCAATGTAAAATGGGTGCTGCTTTTACAGCAGGGGCGCTTTGTGTATGTATTCATCGACAGAGTTTTTACTTTAGTGACAAAAAAGAAAAGGATTTTTGCAATCCTTTACTTGCATTAGCATTGAGAAGTCCATAGAGTTAGGAAAAAATTAGATTCAATCGTGACTTGTGTCCTGATTGAACCACTACTGCAAACTCCTATTGCAGCAACAAATTCTGCTAATTGTGTTGTGCAAACTAGCTACACAACCTGAAATGAAGGAAAAATAAAACTCCTCAGGAAAACAGATATTTATGAATACATAGTGTGTGCTGCTCTCAGCTTCAAGTTGCAGTGGCCCACCAAATCAATTCTGGCATAGTTTTGGAGCCCTGTGAATTCCCTCTGAACTGGAAACTATACAGATCCCAAGCGCTTACCAGCTGCTGGGGGTATTCTGGTTAGCTCTTGGCTAATTCTAAGCACACACTGAAGAGAGCGATTTCTGCTTCTATTGACAGCATCTCTCTGAAGGGACTATATTTATGAAGCCCAGTGGATTCATTACAGTAGCGGTGGGGGTGGAACTGTAATACATAGTTTTTGCTGAATTTATATGCAAAAACTATGCCAAGACAGATTTCCTTCGTGGGAAGCACATGAGAAATGATCCAGAGAGTCTAGATCCTAATGTTCCTACATCCTTAAGTACATTATGACTGCTGTTGCTAAACTCATATTGCTCATGCCAGGCAGAAGACTAGCCCAAACTATCCTGGATCTAAAGAATGACAAAAAAGTCGACCCTACAGAGGGACTAAAAGACTAGATTGGTCTTTGTTCCACAAAAAATGCAGTGTGAACTGCACCACTCATCACTTTTGTGTTGGAAGCCTCATCTACGTAACAATGTAGCACTGTCATCAATAATAGCTCTCCAGAGCATCTTTTCTGAGTTAACAAAAATATTAGGCATGCTATTAATTCCATCCATTACACACACTGTCGTGAGAAATGGTTATTTGTACACCGTGCCTTCTGAGTTATTTTATATTCTGTTCCAGTTCATACATAAGTGAAACCTATGAGCATTTCCTGCCTCGAGCCCCTATCTTTGTGTTGGTGGTCTTTAGATCAGACCCGAAGAAAAGCTGAATAACCGTATTCCCAGCAAGAACAAAAGCCTGTCTGAGTCCATTGCTTCAGAGTACCAAATTTAGTCAATGAGTATGCGGTGAGCTTTGTGCAGCATATACGCAAGGAACATCCTTGTCAGGCAGTGTGGGTGCTCCCTTACACGTCTAGGAGTGCTGTTTGAGCCTCCAGCTGACAAGTGGGTGCTCCTTCCTCCCCTTCACTGCTGAATTTGACTGAATTTGGTACTAGGAGCTATACAGGTAACTGGGGAGGAGTGCACAGGGGACCCCGGTGTCTCTGCCCAGTCAGCGCAGGCCAAAGCTACTATTAGAGAAGTAAACCGGCAAACAGTGAGTTCATTTGGGTTTTTTTAACTGAAAGGAAAAGAAAGCCACAAAAAACGCGGTTATGATTGCTTTAAATCCTGTCTCCTTAATCTCCTATGTGTCTATCCTGGGCCTGTGGCAGTGACACTGCTCAGCCACACTGTACTTTTTACATTCTTTTCTTCACACTCTCTCCTCATTAACTGCAACCTTTCTGTGGATGTGCTTGGATGATTTTTTCCTTCCCATTCCTGTTTGTCTTATCCTCTCTCTTCTCTACTTATCTTTGAGGAACAGAAACAAGTTTTGGCTTGATACTGAGAAAAACTGATACAAAGAAATGCCTTCTACATCTCTCTCTGAGGACCTCATGTCACAGCCAGCAGAGAAATTGGTGCTAAATTGCCATAGCAGAATATCCTTAGGCATAAGCTCCATCCAGCCTCAATAGATATTGATAGGCAAAGACATGCAACAGAAAAGTCACTGAGGAAAACTGCAGAACTGATGTTGGCAGGTGACTAGAGAGACCTAATTCCTTTAGATCAGTACACAACCATGTGCTAAAAGGCTCAGTATTTGGATTATGGAGAAAATAAAGATTCTTGCCAAGGTCCCATGATTGTTTCATACAAATTTGATTAGTCAGAAAGACTAATTTTGAACTCATAGAATCATAGAATGGTTTGGGTTGGAAGGGACCTTAAAGCTCATCTAGTTCCAGCACCCTGCGATGGTCAGGGACACCTTCCACTAGGTTCAACTTCACACTGCTCAAAGACCCGTCTAACCTGGCCTTGAACACTGCCAGGGATGGAGTAGCCACAGCTTCTCTGGGCAACCTGTGCCAGTGCCTCACCGCCCTCACACTGAAGAATTTCTTCTTAATATCTAACATAAATCTACCCTCTTTCAGTTTAAAGCCATTTCCCCTTGTCCCGCTACTACATGCCCTTGCAAAAAGTCCCTCTCCAGATTTTCTATAGACCCCTTTAGGCATTGAAAGGCTGCTCTAAGATCTCTCCTGAGCCTTCTCATCTCTAGTCTGAACAAGCCCAGCTCTCTCAGCCTGTCTTCATAGGAGAGGTGCTCTATTCGTCTCATCCTCTTTGTGGCTCTCCTCTGGACTCACTTCAATAGGTCCAAGTCCTTACATTGAGGGCCCCAAAGCTGAGCACATTGTTCCATGTGGGTTTTCACAACAGTGTAGTAAAGGTGAAGAATCACTTCCTTTGACCCGCTGGTCACACTCCTTTTGATGTAGCCCAGCATATGGTTGGTTTTCTGGACTGCAAGCACACACTGCCAGTTCATGTTGGGCTTTTTATCATCCAATACCCCCAAGTTCTTCTCCTCAGAAAGACTATTTTCTGAAAACAAGAGCCTTCTTTGCTGTCCTTTTCATACCTGTGATTTTGTCTTGCATATCCTTTCCCAACTAATCAAGTACTGTTGTTCTGGAATGTCAGACCTTCTCTGGATTTCAACCATACTACAGCACACCCACCTCTGTGATGAATCTCAGTGATCAAAATACTGATGCTATCAATGATTGCATTACAATTAATTTAAAACATATTTACCAATTGCACAAGACCTTAATGAGTTTTATAAATTCTGAAAAACAATTTAGGATCCTTATAAGAAACCTAGTACAAAAAGAAAATTTTACTTCTACAAAACATGTCAGGATACCTTAGATGGAAGAACCATATTCAGACCACTTACAGTGGTGCACAGAGCAGATTTAGGACTCAGAAATGTGCTATGCAAGTTAAACTGCATATTAGATAGTGCCAGCTGCACCAGAGGCTGTCTTCTGGTATTTTTAGTTGG
This sequence comes from Agapornis roseicollis, assembly GCA_002631895.1. NCBI lineage: Eukaryota > Metazoa > Chordata > Aves > Psittaciformes > Psittacidae > Agapornis > Agapornis roseicollis. The sequence continues at coordinate 25,594 of NDXB01005361.1, forward strand.
CAGGGATCCAGCATTACTCTTATATCTACTGCCATTCTTGGCCTGTCCATGCAGTATGTCGTGATATATATATATATTCATATTGCATAAAGTCTATTTAGTAGTGAAGCTACTTTTTCTGGCAGTGTTATAGCTTGAAGACTTGGGCTAAGGAAAAGAAGAGAAACAAAACAAAACAACAGAAGGAAGAGGCAATTTTCCCCAGATAAAGAAACAGCAGTCTTTAGCACTTCAAAACATCTGGTTTAGAGGGGATACTCCTACAGGTCTCCTTTTATTATTTTTTTTCTTAGCTTTTAATTACTTTTCTCTTAACATCTCCACATGACAAGATATCATTCTTTCCACCCCAAGGGGAATAACTGAAGCTCATGTTTAACTATCCTAGTGCTTTTCTGACAGCTGTACTGCTAACTTTGACTTTTCTCTTTTTTTCTTTCGGAGCTCTTGGGACTGGCTAATAGAAGATCTCTGCAGTGAAGCCCATCTATGACATGGCAGGGACATTGTTTCTCTCTGGCAAATGAATTATTGCTTGTAACAGGTGAAGATGAATTGGTGCAGACAATAGGAAGCTGTGTGTATAGTAGTAATTCCATCAGTGTTGGTGGTCTTATGTCGGAGGATCTCTCAGTAATATATGCAACAGGAGTACATGAAGCTGGTCTCTGGAAAGGAGGTATGCAGGAAAACTTCTGAGCTTGTGCCAGACCCCGATGAAATCAAAGTAAGTGCCCAAATGCCCCATCGTTGTCTTTTCTTGTTAGCTCTTGGAGCACAACAGGACAGCAGTCCTACTGAGAGCCTCTAGGGGCTACTGCAGTTCAATAAATAACAAATACAATGCAAAACCGGTTTTGAGTCTGAAATGGGCTCTGTTAATCTCTGGTGTACTATCTTGGACTTCAGAGGAGTTACATGCAATGGAATTTGGCCCACTGAGACCTTGCTGTCTGCTCTCACATGGACATGAAGGATAAAGGATGGCAGTGAGTACAGACTATTCTCTTAGGATAGTGTTTTGTCTTGTTTTCCTGAGGGAGGAATTAGTCTTTCAGTGCTCTTTGTTGTTTTGTTCCCTGCTTTCTGACAATATTATAAAAATAGCACCTTTATCATATGCTGGGTTCTGCAGAGAACACACCAATTTTGTGTACGTAACATTTTTTTTTCACTCTTTGCCAATGCCTTCATGAAACTTGCTTTTATTTGAGTTAATAAGAATCAATGTTCTATGAATTTATTCTTTCAAGATACCATATACTCTTGACAATTCTCTCCCATCACATGGTGTTCAGTTCACTGTGAAGTGCTGCATGCAGTATATGAGACACAGTGAGAGATCGTGCATGTGAGAGAAGGGGTGAGCTTGAGTGCAGCCTGTTTAAGAAAATCCTGTCTACATGATATCAAAGGAAATTTCAATCCAAGAACGTTTCACTGTGTCAATAGACATAGCACAAGGGCTGCCTGTTGTTTCACAAACAATGAATCTTCTCCAGCCTATAAATAATGTAAAGACAAGTCTCAGGGTTTTTAAAGTTTCTGCTAGCTTGAGGCTACCTACCCAGCATGCCTCCTTGTTTACAACTTCCAGTATAAATATACACTGTGTTTGTTTTCAGGCAAAACATCAGCTTTCCTGACTTTTGCAATTAACCTCTAGTATGTATTAGCATCATCCATTTAAGTTGTTTTTAAGTACAGAAATGTTCAGCACAGTGACGGGTGAAATGGTGGGTTGAGTAAAGGCGCTACTGCCTCTCACAAAGATCTGGGGATATTAGCAGGGACTACACAAAGGAATGGACTTGTGAAATTCAGCTCTTTGTTCAAAGGTTGCAAGTATGCTGTCATCCTTGGCATGTGAAGACTTGAACTCCCAACATCTCCAGGAGCACAGGTGAGTGCCCTAACTACTCGAACCCTCCTGGCATTTCATTTTTCTCTCATCCCATGATTTCAGTATTCTATTTCTTGTGCGGAGGCAGTAAGCCCAGTGGAGAGAGTGTCTGCTTGAGCTAGCTTGTCCCGCCAAGGTTAGAACCCCTTCCACAATGCTGAGGAGACATGTCCTTGAACCCTGGCAGGCTGCAGAGGGTTCAGACCCTATGCCTGCCAGTTCCTAACTAAGAGGCTCTCATAGGAAATACAGGTACATGTCCCTTTCGTGTGGTGTCTAATCCTGTTCCTGCAGCTGAGGGAAAAGTATTGTCTGTGACAAGTATTTGTCTGCATAGTTTTTAGATTCTTATTGGATTAAAAATGCTCAGACAGAGGGTGCATTTATGTAGTCAGGAAAACAGAATTGTGGCCATTTCTAGAGCTTACAGAAAGGAAAACAAAATCCGAGGCAATGATGGAGTGTGGCAGCAAGGCAGATTTGGATAGCAATTCTGGAGTTAAGTGCTTATAATTCACTTTCTTCCAATTTCAGGCATTTCCACTCTTTGTTGGAATTCTCCAGAAACACGTTTCAAAATGGCAGGAGATAGGACAAAACAAAATCTGGGTCAAGGACAATTTAGTCTATGGCTCTGTCTACTGCACTTCACATGAAGAAGTTATAACAATGAAAGGTGTCTGTCCAGAACCTGAGCCCTTTGTTGTTAGCACATTGGTTTTCTTGGAAGCTTTTTTAAAATAAACCAGAGGTTTTTTTAAAGTGAATGCATTTATTTAAAAGCACATTCTTGGGCTCAGGAAGGGGAAAAAGTTTCACTCCAATATAACGTAAGAAAACAAGATTAAATGAAGTATGGTCAACACCAAAGAGATGGATTGGGTTGGGATCAATTGAGCAAGTCATAACCATTTATGATCTTTTCAATGCTGTATGAGAAAGAGCTTCCACCCTGATCTTACCATTTCTCTGAATCTTGGCCGACAGATGTCCACGTCTTAAAAGCAGCACAATGAACTGCTCAGACAAATTCAGGTACTTGCCAAGAAGGGTAAATTCCCCTCTCCTCTGCCTCATGCTGATTCACTCAAGACAGAAAGGGAGTGGTTTCTTTGACAAACAATGTCTGTTGCCATTGTGTCTATGATACCCAGCTTTCAGCCTGGCAGTTGCACAATCATGAAATGTACCTGCAAAATGTAAGCAAGAAAAGACTTGGAACTGTTTGAATTTAAGAAAGCAGCAAAGGGAAGGGAAAGGTCACTAAGTCAGCTCTTATTGCTGTTGGTCCCCCAGAAGGTGATCTATTCTCAGGCTTTCATTAGTTCTTGAACGTATTCTATCTAATCTCCAGGCCTTACATATCCAGCTGAGGTATTACTTCCTTGCTGCCCAAGTCAGGTTTTGTGTTCTACAACTGCTCTACAGGAATATCATTATAAATCCATAGCTGGAAGAGCCTGTGCATCTTAAGTTCTCTTTCGTTTTCCACCTCTGAATATTCTGCCAGCAGAGATTTAGAACATTGGCTCTGTAAATGCTTTCATGTCAAGACTAAAGGCAACACTTGTTTAATTCATTCTTTGACCCAACAGAAGCTTATCTCAGGTTATCACTTGTTAAGCCCTAGAATGTTTTAAACATGAAGGGGGCTGCTGTGTACTGTATTTTACTTGTACAAGTTTGACAGTAGTGATTCATAAACATCCAAACCATTCCCTTTCTGTGCTGCAAATTTTGCTTTATTTTAGCTCCATTCACAGGATGTGTAACCTACTTCAGAAAAAAACAAACCAAACCAAACAAACAAACAAAAAAAAGAAAGCTGCATTTATCCTCTATCCAATTTGTAATTCTTTATTGTAAGTCATAGGAGCTTATGGATTTTCATGTATATATGCTTGTGTGCATATATTTATATATGCAGTTGTGTATATAAAAGAGAGGGTTTGTGTATGTATAAATATACATGCATATAGTCTGAGTGCATATGTATTTATAAATATAAATATGCACACACATAAACACAATTGTAGCAATGATGTATGCTGTGGTGTAAATGGAGGATTTGGATTTATAAATCAAATATATTGCACCCTGATTAGAATAGCAATTAAGGTTTGCTGTATATCATTCATCACCAGTGCAAAACTAAAATAATTTACACTACTCTGTGTAAGCCCATCAGTTCTGCCAACATAGAATTTATCCCTGAGTTGTCAAAAAGCCATAATTATATTTAAAGTCAGCATATGACAGTGACACCCAGAACTGAGGTCTACAGAATCACTCAGGATTTGCATTACGTAAGTATTAGAAACTCAAAAATTTTGTATTGTGAAGAGTTACAGGACTAACTTGGTAGCAGTCTGTGGATTTACTCCCAACAATGATGCTGTCTACAACATAATAACTCTTAACCCAAATGCCCTATTCTTCTGTGCAGCCTTATTCCTCCTTCCCTGAAGGTCACAACAAGACCTGAGTACTCAACACCTCTCGCTGCCTCTTGAAAAAAACCTGAAACAAAAAAAAAAGGGGGGAAAAAAAAAAAAAGAAAAAACAAAACTCAACAAAATTGGGTGGGAGTGGAGAGGTGGAGAGGGAGACACAACTTCTTGCAGTAAGTTCCCCAGTCCAGACTCACAGGATACCAAGGACTGTGATGCAGAGAGAGCAGCTCTGTCCTGGGCAGAGGGGTTGGTGTTATTTCACAGAATCACAGAATCACTAGGTTGGAAGGGATTTCAAATAGTTACATCTCAATATCCATCTCATCTTCTAGTTACCAGCTGTGACATCTGCACCAAAATATCTAATAAGCGTATAATATACCAGAATGAAACTGCAACCTCCTGTTGCTTGGTAATACCAGCTTCAAAAAATGCATGCTGCAGTCCTTTGCATACCTATAACTAATGAGCCAGAGATGCGGCAGTTCTTGACTGCTAGGGGCTGAGCTGTGCCACAGAAGCTCACCCAACTTTTGTAACCCAGTAACCGATCAGTTAGGACATAGGCACTGACAGCAGCAGACCTCTGTCAGATGCCTTGGCCCTGAGTGATTTTTCAACATGCTATGTTAACAGGAGTAACGTGAAGAAAATACCCTGAGTGAAAGAATAGGACAGTTAAATCTAAAGTTCCATCAGGAAGGAGATGCTTTAGAAATGTGGGAGACAGCTAGACAAGGTTTAAATGATCTGCTTTGTAAGTGCAAGTAACAGTTGCCAGCAGCAAGGGGGATACTAAGAAGAGTGCTTTTGTTTCGACCTGCTTGCTTTGAAACACTTTATGGTTTTAATAGTTTTCAGTTAGTGCAGGCAGCAAAGCCTAGCTATGAAGAGGCAATACAGAACTGCAGAGAGAATGTGCCATGTGCAGAATTAACCCTGACAACACATATTTTTTTTAATGAGGACTAGGAAAAGGATAAAAGTGGAATACACACAACTGCAATTTTCTGAGGCTGGTGATGTGGCTTTAAAGTTCTGATGGCTGGGTTTCTTGTGAGGGATTTGATTGTGACTGGAGTTCAGGAAGAATAAACAGGGTGAGCTAGAACAGTGTGCTGAAGTGACCAGGAACAAGCCCTGACTCATAAAACTGACAGAAGATGTTACCTGTAGTGGGATTTATCTCCACTAGTCACAGCTATCAAAAAGTTTGATGACTGGTCTACACTAATCTCTCAGGCTCCTGAGCAAAAGGCACAAAAGGCAGCTCCAGAGGTTAATGAATCCCAGCTATTTGGAAGACAGCTTAAATCAGAAAGATCTGCCCTGCCAAAGGAGCAAAAACAAATGCCATGAATGATACCTCCTTACTTTTTCCACAGCTGCAGTAATGTGAAAAGAATCCCTCTTATGACCCAGACTGATGCTCAGGAGAAAAATACAACAGACATGCTGGAACTGTCAAAATGCCCTGTTAGGAATGTGGAGGGAAACAAAACTGCTTATTTTTTGTAAAATACAATAACACCAACATTGGTGGAAGGTGGAGACAGAAAATGGTAAGCATTTCTGCTAATTTTTAATTGTGTGCCATGAAAGATAAAGGGTTTTAAACACTGAATTAAGTGAGCAAAACACCAAGCCACAGACAAGTTGGACTGGGGTCACCGATGCACCTGAAAACAGAAAATCTTTCAATTGTTGTCATTTTAGTTTCCTTTTGAGTTCAGAGGGGCTTCTATTTAAATTTGCTGCTATAACCTGTAACAAAGGAATATCATAGCGCACATTGAACAACAAAACAATACTTTCATTTTTCTGTTTTTAAAGTACATGTGTTTTTAGTAAGGATAAACAGTTAGAAAGCCCTAAGGCCAGCTGAAGCTAGTGATTTCTGATTCAATGCATGGAATTGTCCTAATAAATAAATAAATAAATACATAAACAATTCAACTGTCAATCCTCTGCATATTGTTGCACTGATGTTGAACCCATGAAAAGGGTAAGTATGTATTTCAGTATTCCCCAGTAGCACTGAGGCAATGATTTATTTTTTAGAGTGTGAGCATGAGAAATTGTTTCAGTCATATATGTTGAATATCTATTTGAAGCTGTCACTTTGCAGCGAGCAAAATGTGTTTTATCCTTGCTAAGTCTGCAATGAAGTCTAGTTCTGTGGTTTATCTGGCTAATGTTCTCATTGCTTCAACTTTCTTGCTTGGCAGGGGATCAGCCTCTTTTTCCTGCTCATGTTGAGCAGGCAAACTTGTAGATTTCAGTCCTGCTGGCATTTGTTTCTGAAAGAAATGGGCTATAGTGTATTTGGCATAACAAAGAGATAGTGAATCTGGGAGACTTTCCCTCAGCCAGTGTAGGACCTCAGAGAGGGGCTGATGTTCTTTTGCCATCAATATCATTACAAACAATGTGGCTCATTAGCAAAATGCTTGAAAAACATGCAGAGAACTAAATTAGGCAAGAACAACAAACCCCAGCCTATAACCCCTTAGAACAAATACCCTGATAAAAGCTGTGGGATTAAACAACTTGAACCTGAATGGAATTGTCAGGGTTGGGTTTTTTTTCTGTTTCCTTGCAGGTCACACAAGAAGGAAAAACAATGCTGCACCTTTGATGTAGTTTAAATAAATATTCAAAGTCCCTTCAATTACTGCCTGATTAATTAATGTGGATGCATATAAAATGGGGAACAATTGAATGACTTTCTGGGCTTCCTTAGGGGATTGGACTTTGGATGTAGCTGCTCTGGATTGTATGTAATACAACTTTGGAAAGAGAGGAAAGTAGAAAGCTGAGAATAATAGGTGGTGGAAGCCTCCCAAACTCACTGCATTGCTGGCTGTGTATGTGGAAGAGTCTACATTAGCACTGCAACCTTTAGCTGCTGTGATTTGCCAATTACTGTTTTGGAAATGGTACTTCCTTGCTCTTTGTGCCCTGGGGAAAGTCTCTGTGCATTACCCTGCTGCCTGCTTGAGTGAATCCTTTTTAGTAAAATAAACCTGGCCAGGAAAAACAGAGAATATATTCAAGCCAAAACACCTATGAAGAGACTTGTGTTAGTAATGAGAGTCTAATTCCAGGCATCTTATCTAGCCTACTTACACTTTGATCCAGTGGTTACTGCATTGGTGACCAGCTTTTTTCAGAAGTATGCCACAATCATTCTTGCCAGTCCCCACAGTATTTCAGAAACACCCTTTCCCCCAGGAAAACAAGCATGAATTTGTGGTGGTTGTTTTCAAGCTGTTACAATTGATTAAAATATTTCTGACTGTGTTGGCAAAGAACATCAAGGGGTCTATATAAATTAGTCACGCTATTCTCTCACTTTGCTGTTGTCCCAGAAAGCCTTTCATATGGAAGAAGATACACATCTTGTCTCACTCCATCTCTCAAACTACCAGCTGGACAGCCATGTAATCTCCACCATGACACAGTGGTATGGTTCTACTTCTCTGGGCTTTTTCCTGGTATGGTTCTACTTCTCTGGGCTTTTTCCTCATCTCGTAGCTCAAAGGTCCCATTGTAGTCATCACTTCACCTGACTCTGGTTTCAAGTACGGTGGTGTGTGTCAGTGGACTCTATAGCCTACCAGTTTTCTAAGAATTGTATCATCGCATGCTATGTGGACCTGTTCTCTCAGTCTCAGAGAATCAAGTAACAATGACTTTAGCGCCATGTGAATACACAGTCATCTCCTGTGATGCCAACCATCCTTCAGTGAATCTGAAACGTAGTCTTACGAATAGCAGAACTTTCCTAAAACTTAAAAAAATTTGGACAGTGATTTGAGTATTTCATGCCCTGGTCAAGACAGCTGAAAGACTGAGGACTGGTTGATGATCCTCTGGTAATCAGAACATGGATGTGAAAAGTTAAGCCATCTTTCTGTGTTTCAGCTTCCTGGTATGCACTTTATAATTTCTAGCAACAGACAGCTGCTTTAGGCAGCATGTATGGCAATGCTTATTCTTCCTCTGCTTCTATTCCCATTGATAGGGCAGTCTCTGCTATTGACTCTTGACATTCACATTTCTGGTCGGAGGATGCAGCCCACATCAATCAAAGCTTGTGAGTGACAGGGAAATCTGCAAAGGAAACAGGATCCTTCTGTTCTGCTATTACTGGTTAAAAAAGACTCCCTTCCTGATTGCTATTCCAGTGGCCTACATTTTTCTGAATTGATAAGCAGTCATATTTATTGTCTGTTGCTTTCTTTTGTGACTCAGCAGCACGCAGGCTGAGATTCACAAACAGAAGTAAAATGACATCAGCAGTTGTCAAATAGGAAAAGACAAAGCTAACAAAGGCATTTTGCTTTAATGCTTCAAAGCAGATATTGCAAATAACAGAGTGTGGACACACACATGGGAATATTCAACATGGAATTTTTAAACAGTTGCCAGCATCCACATCTTGGAGAAAGAAAAGTCACTGCCTGCCTCAATAGCAACTTGTAATTTAAGTTCAGCTGATCAAAGATGAGTACAGCAGTAGCTGCAGGCAGCTACATCAGCTGCACCAGTGAGACCTCACATCAGAATGGAGCTAACAGGTGAAGATCTCAATAGCACATGGGGATGGTACATGCCCTTCCAGCCATGCTAGGCACTTCTCTGCTGTTACAGCTAGTTTCTGCATCACCAGTACTGGGGTAGCACAATGGATAAAGGCAGGCTAGTCATGGATCTGTTGCTACTCTGTGTATCATCACCAAGCTTCTACCAATGACCAAGTCACCCAGGTTGTCCATATGTATGCCTGCCCACTGATGTTAAGCTAAGGGAAGACCATATGCAAGCCTTTTTTGGAGCAGCACTAGAAGCACTGCTGAATATCCTGCCCTGCAAAACACTTGGCACAGTCTAAACAATCCAGTAAACTCCTCATCAGCGCCTGATAATTTCTTTATCTTTCTCCAGTTTTCTACGTGACTCAGAATCCAGAGGCTAATTCTTCCCATAAATCAACTTTCTGCTATAATTTGGTGCCCTGTTTGGCATTTCCCTACATGACCAGCTCATCAATTATTTTCCCTTGTACAGGAGGATGTCTGAATGAGAAACACTCGGATAAGAAGTGATCAGAGTCTGTTCCTTAGCACCCAAATCAAACCTTTTTCTGAGGGTCAGTGGATGTTACCCAGCTTTAAAAGAGAGGTGCTCACATCTTTCTGTCCTGTCCTTCCACAACAGCTCTGACCTGAAAGAAAAAGGGCCTGAAAAACAGCAAGATTTTTTTTTTTTTTTTGCTATGGGCTTATATTCCTTCACCTCTGCTTCTTTTTCTGCCTCTCCTAGATTCCCTTGATCAAGAGTCTCTTGATCTTTCTGTTCTGAAAGCCATCTCAACAAGTTTGAAACATATCAAACCATTCATAACTTCTCCCTTTGAGAAATGTGTTGAGTTCCTTTTGCATGTTTATTTCTGATCCTCTTTGCAGATATGTTTAAGAGCTTTGCTACATTAACATCCCTAGTCTTCACCTTGCTTCAGAAGATTCCATTTTCTTTTCAAAAATATATGCCAGAATTTTTTTTTTTGCTTGATCTCAGAAGTGAAAGCAACTTTTTACCTCTTTTTTGAATAGCTGGGAGGAAGCATTGCCAGTTATAAAGCCTCCAGTTCACAATATTTTCTGCTTGAGAAGAAGTTTAAGCATAGCCAAAGCATGTATTTTTCACCTTAGATAATAAACCAGTTCTCTAAAGGCAAGAGGCTCAACAGGTAAATTGACATGGATTTTACTGAAATCAGCTATCAAGTTATACCAGCTGAGACTTTGCTTGGAGAAATCAAAAGCAAGCCTCTCTGGAAAGTAAGTACAGTCACCAGTTGACTTTAAATTACTTTTCCTGTCAGTGTGCATTTCCTGCTTGAGGATGTCAAGACTACTTTCCTGAATCTTTTCTGTACTTTTTTGTGGTTCTCTTTGTGCTATTTGTGTTTAAAGTTCCCTTTGCCCAACATATACATTTCTTTTGCACAGTGACTTTCAGACTGGGTGCTGAGCTGATCTCTATATGGAAGCTGGCTGACATATCCTACAGCTGTCACTGAGCAAGACTGAATGGCCTCTTTTTTCTGCTCAATAGTTTCTTCATACCCCAGTGACTCTCCTCGTCATATTTGGAGGGCCCTCTAGAATCTCTTGACTTCTTACACAAAATAGCTGCTTCAGTTGAGTAGGCTCAAAGTATCCATGTCCATTTGTCTTCCATATTGCTCTTCACTCATGTTTTTCTTCTTCCCTACCTCTTCAACAGTGACTGAGTTAGGTGGAGATGATTGCAAGACCCAACAAATGAACTGATGATTCCTTGACTTCATTGCTTCTTCCATAAATAACAGTATTCTTCTCTTGTGTAGGTGGAAAGGTGTGCATCAGCACTGCTGCCTGGCCAGAGAATTGTTGGGAAATGTAGTTTGACTGAGGGGCAAAGTCCCCAACAAAGAACAGGAAGATGATGGACTTGAGACATCTGGAGTCAACCTGTGATGGCCTTTCAGAAATGAAGTATTTTAACTAGTTTCTTGGTTTGCCTGCTCAGGTTTTCAATGAAAAATTGAAATGTTCTGTGGAAAACAGAACCATTTAATGAATAATTCACTGCCACTGAAAGATCCATTCTCTACTGCAAACAGTTTGATGTAGAACTTTTCAGTTGATTCCAATTAGGACAAAAGTAGAGTGCTCTCTGTGCTGTCCAGGGGGCTCAAAAGGCAGCCTAGTTTTTGTCCTGTATCTTTGGTAGCAATACATGTTTGATCAGCTTGTGTACTCAAGATACAGGTTTGAGAGAAGGGAAACCAGGCCTAGTTTGCTGAAAGTCCCCTTGAATTCTACTCAGAAATGATATGACATGCCATTCTTCAGGCCAGTGATAAAGCTTTTTCTTCATGCCCATTTCTTCCTTTCATGTTCATGTTGAGCAAACCCCTATGTTAGTTCACTCATTTGGCTGAAGGTTTTCAGCCTTATTTCCAATTCTGGCATTGCACTAGGCATACCACCTGCTTAAGTAATATTTTTCACTGAGATAGAATCATAGAATGGTTAGGGTTGGAGAGGACCTTGAAGGATTAAAGTATCCAAATACCTTTAAGTTGGTGTGTCTCTAAACAATACACTGTAATAATTAATGGGGAGATATACTGTAAAAATAATTATCCTAGTTTTGGTGTACGAGAGAAAATTGAGACTATCGGTTGCTGCACACAGAACTTCAGTTGAAAAGTCACCACAAGCCACCATAGCCAGTTTGGGAAATTTTAAGTGTGTATTAATCTCTGTTTCAGCAGAATATGTGCCTTTCAGTCCTCAAGACTTTCTGAGTCAGCAGGTGCCTTATTCATGCTCATCTTCCCAGTTTTCTGCCTGATTATTGGAATATGGGCAACATTTGGTTGCACATAAACCTTGTGGCTGCTTTCATCATTTTGTCAGAAGGAGAGAAATAATGAAAGAGCTGCTGCAAGAAAACAAACGGCCAAATAGCTGTTGAGGCAGGAGGTTCCAACTCGCTGGAGCTCAGCTTATTACAGGCCATATGCCTGAGTGGCTCCTCTCACCAAGTGCTGCACCCAGCTATGGAAACAAGTGTGAAAATGCCTGTGGTTCATCAGGCCTGATTTACTATAAATATGTGCAACTGCTGGGAGAACAGACAATAAGGAGCTGAAGTGGCTGTGGGGCTAACAGGAGAGAGAATCCTTTAAAAATACAACATTAATAAACACATTTCTCAAATATTTATGTAAAGATGTTAATGGCAATAATAATTTGTTTCCCAAGCTCACAGCAGATGCTTTTCTTTTAGTACACAAGCTATATTCATAAATGATGCAGCTTAACTTAAGTAGGGAAACAAATTGATACACTCTTCTTCTTTATTTTTAAATATCATGGGGTTGAATTAATAGTTACTCTTGACAGATATCACTAGTTCATGCCCTTGCCATCTATACCCAGTGTTTGCAGGGCTTGCTGTGTAAATGAGGGGCTAAGCACATGACTCAGCTCCTGAATGATGGATGTGTTAAAGAGACTGAATGACAGAGCTGGCAGAATAAGCAGAACAGAAAGTGTGGAAGAAATCTGTTTCTAACCTGGCATTTCAATTATCTTTACTTGGCAGAGCTCCTCTTAAGAGCACTGAAGGCTCAGGTCCCAGCCAATCATTTCATTTGGATGTTAGGAAATCTTAATTAGATACCAAATGCAAGCGACCATCAGCAACCAAGAGCTTGCTCTACAGCTGCCATATTCCCCATCCTCTATACAGAGCACTTTTCTCGTAGTGCTTAGCTGCTGAATGATTCATTCTGGAAGACATCTTCCTGGTAACATGGCTTTGCTAATTCAGGAAAAGTATTCTAATCCAATCCAATAAGACATGTACATTTAGCTATTCTGGAGGAGGTATTCCACTCTAAGTTCATACCATGTCCTTAATTTATAAGGGCTTCAATAAAGAATCTGATGCTGCTTCTCTCACACCTTCTATATTTCTGGGGCCAGGTTGTACAGCTCTGTGCCTTTTATTTCTTTCGACTGGGGTTATGTCATGTGTCCAGTAGCTCTTTACACACATAATTAACGACACTATCCATAATTCAGTACCACTGTATCAGTTCACCCACATTTTGTAAAAACGATGATGACAAGCTTTGTTTCATTTAATCTCTACTCCTCCTCTATGTGACAGACTCCTGCCCTACCTTTGTAACCTTTAACCTTTATTTTCTTTTTTGGTGGCCTTTGCATCCCCTTTCATACTGCCCACTTGTAAGCTTTTTTACTTGTGTGTGTCTTGCTTAACTTTCCCAGCAGCACATCAAGTAAGATGCACTTTATAACTGAAATGAGCTGTGCTGACAGCTTTGGTCTGTCTCTGTTTTGATTTGAAATGCTGTTACATGAAATGATAGGAAGGTGTCTAGATATGGTGCAGGGTAGGCACCGCATGCACACTGTTAGCAGACATTACTAATTCCTCAGTGCCAGTTGCTGTCCTACTCCATGTTAGTTCAGAGGAAAAAAGGGTTGTGTGACAATCTCTTCACCTGCATAGGATGGTTTTATCAGCCTTTTTTTCTCTTTTAACAATAAGCAAAACTAGACATAGAAAGTCTGTTTCTTCAAAATTGAAAAGTCATCTTACCAGTTTCATTAAAATTTGCCATTCTTTGCCTCTGTGTCGCATAAGGGTCCATTAATTATCCTGCTGTCTCTGAACATGGCTCCAAAGAACAGGGTGACCACCTTTTTCAATAAAATTGCAGATTTACAATTTTCCAGCTCAGTGAATTTCTAGTGTTTAAATACATTGAAAGGCCAATGCCAGGCTTCTCTGCCTCCCTGTGCATTTTGCTGGGAAAGGGGTGCTAGAAGGGTACATGAGCAGAGAATGAAAAGGGGCAGGGGAGAAAATACTGGGCAGACAAATATGATGGCATGAAAATCCTGAAAAATAGAAGGGATTAGAGTCCCTGGAGAGACCTGAAGTTCAACCCTCTCCTTGCTCCCAAGTGGGGGTGATGAACATTGCTAGGACCCCAGACAGAGCAAAGCTGATCTCTTCTGAGAGATGGTCCATCACTCTGGCTGTAAGATGAGTTCCAAGCTCATCTAATTGCCTTCTGCCTCTTTGCAAATTGACTTGCTGAGGGGATATCAGGAGAACAAGACACAAACTCTGCACTCAAATCCAGGTAGGTTTGACACAGCCATTCAGAAGTGTGGGATGATTCATTCTTCCTGTCTTCTTTTCTGGGTTGGGAAGGGGAAAGATGAGCCCACGCAGGATTTTGCTGCTGTTGTCTGCAATTGAAAATTTGTTTTCTCCATCTGCAAAACTGAACATTCTTCTGGCAACAGAGAATGCAGGAAGAAGAGTGGGGAACAAAGTAAAGTGGCTGAAGAAAGAAAATTAATTGTGATCTTAACAAAAAATATCAGTAGGAAGAAGGATGGGGGCTAGTGACAAAAGCAGAGCTGGGGTCTGCATTTTTTGCCTGTAGCGTGTGATCCTGACATATAACTAAGCAACGTCTTGTGGATGCCTTGCTTGAATATGACAGCCTTTCTTACAGACACAAAATAATCAAACATCCAACAGAAATGTTTCCTGAAGCTCAGTCTTTCCACTCAGTACTTACGGTAATGTTCATACTCCTGAGGGCACTGGGGAACTGCTGGCATCCCACATTGCTGGTGGAGTGAGAGACACTGCAGTTTCCTGCTAACACCTGAGCTGAGTTCCACGAGACCGATTTGGAGGTGAGAAAGGACTTTGGGTACATGGGTCATCTGCCAAGAACAGTATCAGCTTGTGCCTGGTTTTACACATGGGTGGACCAGCCCAGGCACATCCCTCCTGCATGGCAGTGCTGCTAGGGGTAGTAGCACGGCTGTGCCCAGTGCAACCTCTGTGCCACAAATTCTCTCCACCCACTTTCCTAAAACAGATGCAGAGACAGGAGAGAGCTCCAAGGGCCTATAAATATTGGCTCCCTGGTTTTCTTCAGCTCTCTGTTTTTGAAAAGAAAAATAAAGCTTCCTCTCTGGGGAGGTGAAAAAGGCAGGGGAATGCGTATCAAACATGACGAGCTGCTCCCCAAAAAGCTGTCAGGAAGGAGTTCCTCTGGCTGTGGCACTTGCAATACCACATTCATGAGAAATCCAGGGAGTCACGTCTGTGGCCTCATCTTCTTCCTGACTTGTTAGTAACATGCTTAGATCATGAAGTAGATGATTGTCCTGGGTTCAGCAGTAGCAGTCAATTTTTCTCCTTCTTAGCAGCTGGTACAGATGTGTTTTGATTTGCAGCCTGGGAACAAAGCTGATAATTACTGATGTTTACTCTGATCAAGGACTTTGCAAGTCTCATGCTCTGCCAGGGAGGAGGGGAGGCCAGGAGGAAGCAGAGACAGGACACCTGACGCAAACTTACCAAAGAGGTATTCTATACCACAACACGTCATGCCTAGGATGTAACTGAGAGTTACTTGGAAGGGCAAATGCTCTGGGGGTTTGGACAAGGTATCGGTCGGTGCTCAGTCGGGCAGGGTGGGGGTGAGTTATCTGTCAATGGGTGGTGAGGTGCTGTATTCTCTTCCCTTGTTATTTCCTTTATCATTGTTATTATTGGTGGTAGCAGTAGTGATTTGTGTTATACCTTAGTTACTAAACTGTTCTTATCTCAACCTGTGGGAGTTGCATTCTTTTGATTCTCTTCCCCATCCCTCTGGGAGCAGGAGGAGGGCACAAAAGTGGGGGTTGAGTGAGTGAACTCCAGAGTGAGCTGCATGGCTGAGTTTAAACCACAGCAGTGATACAGCAAAGGCAAAACTGAAACCTCAGGCTTTCTGAATGCTGAAGTTTTTCAAGAGAAGTCTCAGCCATACTTTGGCAGAAAGTAGAAATACTGCAGAATTATTGTCATGGGAGACAATGGAAAAGGAACTTGATGTAGAATGTCATCTGTATTCCTTTTTATTGAAATTACCTCACTTTGATTACATTGATCTCTATCACACACACAAAAGCTAAGGTTCCAGAAAGCTATCTATAATTTTAGTTTGTGTTATAAGTAGGAGGTTTTAATTTTGCCAAAACCTAATATTTTTACTGAAACCCTTTTTTAAAAAATAATTCCTTGTCCCAGTACAAAGAAGCAATACTGAAAAATTTTGTGGTTTCATATGTCACATTAAGGAATTTGTTTTGCTACTTGCTCTGGTAGGACCAGGAGTTCATCCAAATTACTGAGTGTGTCTATATTTTGCACTAAATCCTTCTCACAAAAGTCATCCTGTTGACCGTATTCTTCATTATTAAAATTCTAGGCTTTTTCCTAATTTTTGAAATTCTTAATCAGTCACAGTTCCCTGTCCCCACATTGTCGGTATAAACATGGCAATAAATAGTTGTTTACAAGGCACAAAAATGTATTACAAAAATTAACACAAGGCTGAGGCTCTGCTGTTTTTTGCTTACATTGCTGTGGAAGAATATGCATGCGTATTATGAAAACTTGCCTTCAGAAAAAGATAAGTGTTTGAAACTTGCAGATACAAACTAAATTTGTTTCTTCAATCCGTTTCAATATATTTGCCAAATACACTAATGAGTATGCTCTCCTGAATTGCTCAGGTGGATTTGAGAGAATGTTTTTCCTCTCTCCTCCTCCCCTGACACACATGGAGACACATGTGTACACACACATATGCACACACGTACACTCACTCACATACAAGTGCTAATGCACAGAAATTCCATCAAACATTTTAATAACACTGACAGGCTTTGCAGCTCAGTTATTTTTTGTGTAAGAAGATTAGGACTTGGACCGACTTTCTATGGCATATGGAGAATGTGCAGTACAATTAAGCACACTAAAGACTAGACACAACATGTAAGTACATCAGCAGCTAAAAGATATGTACACCATACAGCTGCAAATGAAACATAGCANCTCTCCTCCTCCCCTGACACACATGGAGACACGTGTACACACACATATGCACAAACGTACAGTCACTCACATACAAGTGCTAATGCACAGAAATTCCATCAAGCATTTTAATAACACTGACAGGCTTTGCAGCTCAGTTATTTTTTGTGTAAGAAGATTAGGACTTGGACCGACTTTCTATGGCATATGGAGAATGTGCAGTATAATTAAGCACACTAAAGACTAGACACAACATGTAAGTACATCAGCAGCTAAAAGATATGTACACCATACAGCTGCAAATGAAACATAGCAACAGAACAAGAGGCATGAACAGATTCCATTACATAGGATTGTAGTGATGGCCTGAGAACAAAACTAGAGATTCAAATTTCAAAGAAAAAGATCAGTTTGGACTCCTATGGAGTTTTAATGATTTTGTAGCTGGAAGGGTCTTCCTTTAACACTTTTCCAAGACAGAGATGCATCTCCCAGAGGTTGAAAACAAAGACTTCTACCTGCTTTCACAACTCAGACTAGAAGCAGTGATAAGAGTTTTTCTCCTTCAGAATCCTCCACATCTTTTCATAGCTGTTGTGCACTGGGAAGAGCACAAGGTAGAAGGGAGCCACCACTTGTATAGAGCAGGGTACTGTGCACAAATAGACTTTTCATATTTGCTGAGATATTTTGACTGCTGTGAGGACACTGTGTCCATCATGTTTTTCTGTATATATAGGGTGCTTTTGCCCATTCCTCACCAGGCAGCAGGGGAAGCAATGGAGCTGGAGGCCTTTGGGCTACACACAACCCCATAGTCCAGGGATGTCATCATCCTTCTTTCAAAGATGGCTGTGAGACACCCTTTCCAGCTTCCCAAGGTCTACGGGAGCTACATCTCAAACCTTCAGACAATTGAGCAATGTCCAAGTGAGGCTTCATCTTGCTCAACTAAAGAAGGGTTTTTGTTTTATTTAAATTAGGTGTAAGGCCTTGTTGTAATCTGATTTCTTTTGTAGGTCAGATGTATGTGTCCTTAGGTAAAGCAAGAATATCACTAGGCAATGACATTAGTACACAAAGAAACCAAAGTAGTACCTAGTGATTTCCTCACAAGTGCAGGTTGCACTGCAATGCACTTGCGTAGCATGGTGGGCCAAGTCTTCTCATGTAGGCGGACAGACAGCTCTTCAAAGGATTATCAGGTAAACTGCTCCTGTGTGACTTGTTGAGGATGACTAATACAGAAGATGGATGGTTGTCAGAGAGAGGAACAGTTACTTTGTAATCTTTACTAAATATAAGATTTACAGTGCTGCTAGGCCTTAGGGTACTGTTGGTTTTTTTTTGATTTTGGGGTTTATTCCCCACAGTTGACAGTGTGGCTAATTAAGCCACTTCCAGTCCCCCATCTTCTTTGCACAAACAGCAAAACATACTGAGTTTCCAAACAAGAAAAATATTTAGCATCCTAAAAATGAAGTCCAAATTGCTTTGAAGAATTCAGAAGTCTGTTGTCCTGCAGCCTTACTGAGATACATGTATTGTTTCTGTCATGTTGCATATTACAGTGCCTTGTTCAGAAATACAAACACCTTATATACAGAGAGTATCAGACATATAAATAACTTTTCTATTTGCAAAATTGCTCTTATATTGAAAATATTTTTGACCCCACTGGAAATGGAGTAGACTAACTGCAAAAACCATCTTTTAAAGCATACTCAAAATTTAGCAGCTTAAAATATAACCCATTTTTGTTTCATCTCCTAAAACTGTTGACAAACTGATCAGTCCTTTTCACAGTGCAGCTTCATGTGGCCTTACCCACAGACTTTCCTGGTTCAGACTCTGCAATCAGACTTTTGAGCAAAAAATATGCTTCTCTCTGTGTGCTGGTTAACATCCATAGTAGCTGAGAACTCAGGCCCCCCACTAGGATGGACTCATTCCAGGATTCTGCAAACACTGCTCTGGAGCCTACAGGTGGTCACTTGTAACTATTCACACAGTGAGATGTTATTTGAGTTGACTAAAGATGGCTAAACTGCTTCTAAGTATCAGCCACTGAGCCATAACAGCCCATAAGCTGAATATAGAATAAGAGCCCAACAGGTGCTATGAATTCTGCATAAGGCTTTGGAGTAGTTGAATCTACCTTGGAAATATGTTTAAGGCAATGAGATTTGAAACTTCCTCCAATGTGGGGAGGAAGTAGCTACTGGTTTCAAACTCAGTGGATGGCAGTGGAGGAGTTCCTCAAGGAATCAGTCAAAATTACTGCTCATCTATAGCTATATAACAATTGCAATATAATAATTATATATATTATATATATTTATATATATATCAAATACCATAAAGTAGTAAATGAAATTTCCAGGCTCCCGTGGATAAAATTTCATAAGAATTTGAAGGACGGGAGACACAAATATGAGCCTGATTTGCTTTTCTCTTTTTTCTCCAGTACAGATGTGGCTCTACAAGCAGGTCTCAGATAGCTACAAGCTAAATTTTGTGTCTCTCTGGAGTAGAAGACAATTTCATTGCAGTTGTGATTTTGGCAGACAGTGGCTATAAAAACCTTCACTCATTCATGTTAGTCACAGAAGTTAGAACTGCATTACTGGAAGACTGAACAGAGGCAGATTGCTGATGGTTTTGAGTAATGCTATCTCCTTTTCATATTTATTGCCATAGCAGACAACATTTTATTGGTGTCACATACAGATTTGTTAATACCATGCAAAAGTACTTTTTTCTGGGAGATTCTGGGTTTAGGTAATTTGAGTTTCTCTCTAGATTTTATATTTGTTGGATCTTATTAAATATTTCCTTGTAATTATTATGTCATCCCATTCTGGCATTCTGATTATTGCCTCTTTTCCTTTTACCACACTGAACTTCTACATTTTTTTTTAACTACTTAATAGAGCTTTATATTTCCTCTTTCACCAGGTTGGTTACAGCTATGCTTGTATTTTCTCTTTTTAATTTTTAGTCACGTGTTCATGCACCCCCTGCTCCAGAAAATGGAGTAGTCAAAATGAGAAGAGGTTCATGATAATCTGCGGAGGCAGTTCAGATGTTCCATAACAGTCCCTCAACAAAGACAGCAAGGTGGAGCCTGCCAAGACAAGAAACCTGAAGTTTTTTAGGAGCAATCTTACCTTAACATACCAGCACTCCTGTGCTGCTGTTTTGACTTTCTGTAGTATGTATAACAGATGTAGGGGCTGTGAAAGTCACCTGACATCAGCATAAGTAAGTAAAATGTTAAGCTCTCTCATTTTCCATCACATGATTTTTAAGACATTTTAATCCAATCCCTTTCAAGTGTGGATTTACTGGGGTCATTAGTACTTCCCCTCCTCCACTGCCATTAATACAGGCCAACCAAGCAAGGACTGGTGTTGCTGCGTGCTATGATTTTGTTCATACGCATACTTGCTTTTTTGTCCCTTTTTTTTCTTTCAGCCAAGTCTTCATCATCCTATTTCTTTAATAGTATCTGAAGTTTATAAATTGCCTTTCATCTGAATAGTATAAATTCAAATCCCCAGTAAAGAATTTACAATTTCCAGCCCTTGTAGAGGTTCTAAGGGGAACAAAGGATGTTTGCCCACCATTATCTTGCTTCTTATTGAAAGAACCAGAACCACAATGGAGAAGCTATTTCACCTTGCTGCAGCAATAACTGTACATCACTCTGTGGGCACTATAGAGTGGCAAGGTCATGATAGGCAGCCTCTTGGTGCAGATTGGCAGAACAGATGGAACTAAAACAGGATAACTGGTGCCACCTCAAATGTGATAAAGCAAGGATGGCTCCTTTGCCTGCTGTAGAGGCAGGGTATTACTGTGACTATGCAGCCCTCTGAAAATCACTCATGGATGCACAGTTTTATACAGCCAAATATGCCTCTGACTGCAAATAATCTCATCTAGTCAATGTCACTTTATGGTCATGTACACAGAAGCAGAATGATATGAAGTTTTTTATGGGGCACAAAATCAAGCTAACAAAGAGTGTCCTGTATCACTGTTCTTTTCTGTTTTCTTAAGGGTAAGCTTGTTGGCCTTATAGATGGAAGAAATGAGTTTCAGAGGCCTCTTGGTCATATTAGATCTCTTTGTCTCTGGAAATGAAAAAAAAAAAAAAAAAAAAAAAAACAAAACACAACCCATAAACAACATATCAC
>NDXB01005361.1:46709-64941 GCA_002631895.1 Agapornis roseicollis
GAAATGAAAAAAAAAAAAAAAGAAAAAACAAACTAAACACAACCCATGTACACAGAATAGCTCAAATCAGAAAAGAAATAACTCCTGTTAGATATTTTAATGCAGCAGAAGCTGAAATGATGACCATATGATGTGCAGCAAGTGCAGTGATACAGGAGAAAATGGCACATAGCCACAACATTAATTGCTTAATGACACAAAGCTGGTGATGTAACAGCTGCTGTAGGTAGTCAAAGTTGAGTATAGTCAGGCTGGTGCAGCAGTCTGAACTCCAAGTATCTATTTGACATTCTGCTTCAGGTTAAATTCCTTTTTTTTATTTTCTTCCTTCCCGAAACTGACTGGTTTCTTTTTTATTCTTATTTTTTTGCTTGCTTCACAGTGTCTTGTGTTTCCCCAGCCTAATCCTCCTGGGACAGACTAAGCTGGAAAAACTTCAGTTTGCTTCTATTTTACTCTGCTTTACCTAGACTCATAAAGTTGCTTTAGAAACAGTCACTTTCTGGTGTATGAGGACAAGATGTCATGAGGCATGCAGCAGAATAGTAAAGCCAGGCTTTGATCAGTTGCCAGGAATAGGGATGGAGAGAGAGAAACGGGGAGCTTTTTAAAAAACGTATACAGTAGCAAACAAACAGAAGTGAAAGATACCACAGCTCAAAGAAAATTTTATTTTGGGTCAGATGAAACCTACCAGAGCCTTCCTCTAGAGAATACAAGTCCCCCTCCCCCTGAGGAAACCAGCTACTAGCCCTGTTTAGTGACATATAGAGGTTAAAACCTCCTGTGTGATCATTTCTTTCACCCAAAGCCAGGGTTGCCTGACCTTCCATGTAGCTTCAGGCCATTGTTGCATGATCTCATCTTCACAGCTAGCTCAGGGAGAACTCAGCTCTTCTATTCTCTAAATGCTCAGCCTTTAGCAGTCAGCATGGAGAAAAAGCTGAACAGATCTCTGGCAATTTGCTCAGCTGTGCTGGTTATGGCTTGGGGGGGTCAAGCACCTGCCAATACATATTCATCATTTGTCTCATGCTGAAGCCCCTCGCTGAAGTCTCTTTTTCATGCAAAAGGTATTGGAGGCAACAGCACACATGCCTTTCATTCTTTCTGTCTTTCTAATGTGACCTCGTCTCTTGCTAAGGTTTACTTATCTACATTGGCACATCGGAAAAGTGACTGGCTATGTTAACTACTGTGCATTGACTTTAGTGGCTTGTGTAGCATCCAAAAACATGAATAAAGTACTTTTTAAAAAAAAAGGAAATTGACATTCCATTTATGTTGATGTACATTTCAGTTGCCAAGAAAAGAGCAATTTGGCTGAAGTATCCAACAAAAATCTGCTTAGTGGGTCTTCCTTGGCAAGAGCCCATGAAGCAGACTGCTTTCATACAGTACTCCCTTAATCACTGCAAAGAGGTTTCAGAGAGATTAATAATAACTACTGCAGTTGATACACCCACACAGTGACTCAGAGACACCAATGAGGCCCGGGGAGAGTCTTTACCTGTGGGGCCACACAGACACATGATAATATTCAGTCCAATAAAGTTGTCTTTCCAGCAGCATGAATGATAATCTTAGAGGTACATGATGACAGGGCCTGTCAAATAAGCCCCTATACTGAGACACAGCCCAATATATAACAATGTCTCACTGGAGCCACATTAAAGACTGCAGAGAAAACCTTGCTCTTTCTCCTTCTCTCCCAAATATCAGCAATGTTGATTAAAACCAAATAATTCGTAATCACAATGTCACACTGTGCTGCCCCAAGAGAGAACTCTGAGCATAATAAGCATCTATTTTAAATGAATTTTTATATGGATCTTCCCAAGCACAGGGCTGAGGCAGCTGTCTGTTAAGCAGATACGATGCAGGCTTGAGGTGATCAGTGCTGCAGTAGCGGGGGTGTTGAAGCAGTTTTGAGCTACTACTGCTGTTCATGATAAATTCAGGTGTGTGGATAGCCATGACTGTTGTGGCTAGGGTAGACACCGATGCCAAGCCAAGGTTTTGGCCTCTTTGGACCTTTTATTTAACTTATATTTTGTGGGGTCTATGTCATCTTATTCTCTCTTTCTGACATAAAAGAGCAGTGATTGTCATTTGATTACCTCCCTGGAAACGGAGTGTGCTCAGGAATACACTGGCCAGGAGTGTTTGGTCAGATACAGATTAGCAGAGAATAATAATTCAGTGGCCATTACAGAGCAAATTGCATCCAGCAGCAGAGTTTACTAATTATGGATTGCCTCCTGCTTCTGCTCATTTGATGGAAAAACTCCTATTGACTTCAACAGCACAGGATCAAGCTTGATATGCCCAGTGGACTGTAGAAGCCTTGGACTAGCATGCAGGGCAGAAATGAGCCAGCTGTAACACTAGCTATAGAAATAAAAGCCTTCCAACAAAAGAACCAGAGCTAAACTAAGGAAAATTAGGAATTATCTGAGCTCTTCTTCCTACTTGAAATATGGCAGGAGGCCAGTCTGTGAATGAATTAATTTTGTGGCCAAAATCAAGTAAGGCAAAAAGTCACTTTGGAGAGGAAAAGGCTTGACTAACTTGATCCCCTTCCATGACAAGATGACCTTCTTCATGGATGAAGGAAAGGCTGTGGATGTTATTTACCTGGACTTTAGTAAAGCCCTTGACTTCGTTTCCCATGGCATTGTCTTGAAGAAACTGGCTGCTTACAGCCTGGACAATTCTACTCTTTGTTGGGTAAAAAATTGTCTGGATGTCCAGGCCCAAAGGGTGTTGGTGAGTAGAGTTAAATCCAGCTGGCAAATGCATTTACAACTTAAATGATACAGTGATTCTATGCTTCTTTCTGCCCTTCAAGGGCTTTTCCTGTGCAGAAGGGGCACAGAATTGACTTCTGTGGGGAAGCACAATGGTGGCTGATTACTTAAAGTTTTCTTTGCAGGTTATTTCTCTCACCCCTCTACCCCTATCCCAAGTCACACAGAAATGATTAAAGGAATATGGGGAGGGGGTAAATTCACTAAAAGTTGTGCAATACCATGTGGTGTAACTGAAAACAGGAAGGAATAATTTTCTTTTCTTAGAGAGGAAGTCAAACAGGAATTGAACTTGGAGTATTTTTTTATGTTTTCATCCTATTTTTAACATGCAACAAGGCACAAATAGCTTCAATAGTAAGAATAATTTTCAGAACACAAGTCACATCATCAGACTTGTGCTATCCATCCCAAAGCTATATTAGCTCACACCCACAGTTTTTGCCATGAGGAGGTTGTTTCCTCAAATTCATAGTGTTCAATGCTGTCACTGTCTGCATTGTACAGAGCTAATCAGTGCATTTACAGAGTGGCTGGGTAAGAGCAGCTTTTCAATAGTCAGCCTTCTGTATGCATGTATATAGCCTAAAATAAACTATCAAGTCATTTATTATTTTAAATTCTAGGCTATTTTCCAAAAAAGTAGCACTCAATATATACGACAAAATGTGTGGGTGTCTTTATTTACAGAATGTGGGTGTGCGAAGGTCTAGATAATATTTTTTTCCATTTTTTTATATATTTATTGAAACTGGCAGCTTTAATTACTTTGCTTGGATGCAGCTGCCTGCTTTTCAAAATCTTATTTCTCATGTCTATTGCCATCTATTTCTCATGTTTATTGTCATCTATTCTCATGCCTATTTCATTGGGTCATTGCCTTACCAATTTGGTGGCCTTCCATGATGGGGCTACGGAACTGATGGACAGGGGTAGAGAAGCTGATGCCACCTACCTGGACTTGTGCAAAGCATTTGACACTGTCCCACACGACATCCTTGTCTCTAAATTGGAGAGACATCAATTTGATAGATGGACCACTCGGTGGATAAAGAACTGGTTGGATGGCCGCATGCAGAGTTGTGGTCAATGGCTCAGTGTCTAGCTGGAAGCCAGTGAGGAGTGGTGTCCCTCAGGGATCAGTGTTGGGACCAGTCTTGTTCAACATCTTTGTTACTGACATGGACAGTGGAATTGAGTGCGCCCTCAGCAAGTTTGCCAATGACACCAAGCTGTGTGGTTGGGTGGATATGCTGGAGGGAAGGAATGCCATCCAGAGGAACCTTGACACGCTTGTGAGGTGGGCTAATGCCAACCTCATGACGTTTAACCATGCCAAGTGCAAGGTCCTACACCTGGGTTGGAGCAATGCCAGGCACAGCTACAGGTTGGGCAGAGAAGAGATTCACAGCAGCCCTGTGGAGAAGGACTTGGAGGTGCTGATCAATGAGAACATGAACATGAGCCAGCTTCAGTGTGTGCTTGCAGCCCAGAAAGCCAACCGTATCCTGGGCTGCATCAAAAGGAGCGTGACCAGCAGATCAAGAGAGGTGATCCTGCCCCTCTACTCTGCTCTCGTGAGACCTCACTTGGAGTATTGTGTGCAGTTCTGGTGTCCTCAACATAAAAAGGACATGGAGCTGTTGGAACAAGTCCAGAGGAGGGCCATGAAGATGATCAGGGGACTGGAGCATCTCCCATACAAAGACAGGCTGAGAAAGTTGGGGCTGTTGAGCCTGGAGAAGAGAAGGCTGTGTGGAGACCTCATAGTATCTGAAGGGGGCCTATAGGGATGCTGTTGAGGGGCTCTTCATTAGGGACTGTAGTGATAGGAGAAGGGGTAACGGGTTCAAACTTAAACAGGGGAGGTTTAGATTGGATACAAGGAAGAAGTTCTTTACTGCAAGGGTGGTGAGGCACTGGAATGGGTTGCCCAAGGAAGTTGTGAGTGCTCCATCCCTGGCAGTGTGCAAGGCCAACTTGTACAGAGCCTTTAGTGACCTGGTTTAGTGTGAGGTGTCTCTGCCCATGACAGGGTGGTTGGAACTAGATGATCTTATGGTCCTTTCCAACCCTAACTATTCTATGATTCTATAATTCTGTGTGTCTTGTTTGTTTTGTCTGCTCCACCAGAAGCCACATTGCAGAGGTTCTTAAAGGATCTCTATGGCACAAATGGCATGGTGCATTATTATGTATGGATGCCTCTCTTCTGTGGTTGGCCTTTACCAGAAATTACTTTACTTCAGTTGTAAAGGCTGCCCAACTCAAGAAGAAGAGTTGTAAAATAGAAAACAGAAATAGGAGGCTCAGCTTTCAGGTTCGTTTCAATACAGTGGTAAAGAAGAAAATCAGTAAAATGCTAGGAAAAGAAAGGGGGTGGGGAGGGAGGGAGAAGAGGCTAATATGTTCAACAGTACACAGAATGAAGCACTGCTCTTGTGAGATCAGCAGTCAGTTATAAGACAGATACAATGACAGATCTATACCAAAGCCACATAAGGTCAGAGAAACCCCATTGTAATGCTTATGCATTACAGCAAGGGTCAAAGACATGGCAAGGGAAATAGACCAACTAGTTGCAAGTTCAAGTATTAGAAGACTAAGCAGTGATCATGAGAGGACAGCTGATAGGACCAGGGCATGCATAGAAGAGAGCATGTGCTGCTCAGTGCACTGTGTGGAGTAACAGTTTAAGGCAGTTTAATGATACACAACAGTTGTAGAACAAGCTTAGTCTAAAAGCTACTGTTGAAAAACATAAGAAAGTAGTGTTGCAAAAACAGTGGCAAAGGAGCGTTTTTTTTTCCCTGCATTTGCTTATACCTTCACTTTGTTAAGTACAAACCTCGTGGAAACATTAGGAAGAATACTGGGACATGACTACTACACAGATGGATAATTACCAATAGAGCTGAATAACTAAGTTTTTAGCAACAGAAATTAAACTAGTTTACTCGGTCATGTAATCCATTTCTCTCCTGTCCATGAATTTCCCTGAACAGCCTCCGATGTTACCTACCTTACTCTTCATTTTAACTTACTCTGAGGGTAATTTCAAAAACCCTGTAGGTTCTTTGTGAGCAGATTTTTGCAGTTTTTCAAAAATCAAACTCAAAATCAAACTGGTTTGGATTTAATGTTAGTCACATGGTATTTCCATTCCTCTACTGGAAAATGATGTCTCTGAGAATATATTTGGTGCCAATTTCAGGGATTTCAAATCTGCTATCAATAAATAATTAAAATATTGACTGTTTTGAAGTATGTTCTTGCCTGGAAACCTTTATGCCAGAGTATTCATAGCAAGCAAACAAAATGGACACAAACATTGCCAAAGCATATTTATTTAAAAACCTAAAGAAATCTTGCCAGGTTTTTTTTATGTAACTGGAATAATTCATGGTCTTCTTCAGCCAGTTAGAGCAAAATCCCTATTCTAGTTGTTTTATTTGAGGACATTAACCAAAGCCATATTCTAATTATCCCTGTAGCGATTAATTTTTCCTTTTTGAAATTTATCTCTGTGCAAATAAAGGCATAGAGAGCATTTTCCACTTAGCCCTTTCTCTGTGAACCTGACTTATTCACAGAGGATTTCAGTATATAAGTTATTATGTGCTCCTCTCTCCATTTCCCCCTTCACCAGAGGGGAGTGAAGCCCCTCCCCCACATATGACATCAGCATTGGGGATGACCTTATAATGAATGAGATAATGTAAGTAAAATCACCTTTTCAACACCTGCTGTGCCGTCTGAAAAGGCTGCTTCCCTTGCTGGACTGTTGTTAGTGCAGTTCCTCCCTATACTGCAGTGCATGGTGAGATGGGATAGCTACCTATCTGGCAGGTCTGGCTGCCACTGATTAAGAAAACACCCCTGTACTGGTACAGACTTGTGAGTGGAATTGTGCCTGACTGTGCTGGAGACAGAACAGCAAGGGTAACCTTCCACCAGCATAGTGGGAATGGGAAGAGGCAGCATATGCATGTCCTGCCTGTCCCACTTTTTCTGTAACCAAAAAAAATAAATGTACATGCATATTCCGCTGTCATTTGCAGACCGCCTTTCTGTCTGACTGTTACTGGTGTGCATACCCCTTTGTAGTAAATGCTGCACTGGGAATTAATTCTTAGGAGAGTCCACGCAGTGTCAGAGCTCAGAATGTCAGAGATATCCTTCTGTTGATCCCCATGCAGTAGACTGGGATTTAAATGCTCTCTCTGAGATTCACACTTCCAGCCTCTGCTGGCTCAACTTGGAGGTGGCCATGACTAATTAAAAGAGAACAAATATGTCAGTGCTGTCCCCAGGGATAATACAGTGGCAGGCCTTAATTTCCAGGTTTTGGATGCAGAACTATGGTAAAATGGTTGCAGTGATACAGCATTTAAGAGTCCTATTAACTACTTCATACAGGCTGTATAAAAAATCTGATGGCATGAATGATCTCAACTGTACTTCCCTTCACTCTCTACCTATAACTCAATATAACCTTGGGATAGATCCTATTGGTACCTTGAACAAATGCTATCCATCCTTCCATAGTTTTCCTCAGCATCACAGCTCATCTGCTGCCTTAGACTTCCCTCACCCTGACCAGTCCTTAATTTTTTTGAGGGAATCACCACCTATTATCTGCAGTCCTGGAAGTCCTTTCTTAATAAGTTTATATACACTTAATAAGTTTATACACCTTATACACAATCAGGAAATTGCACTGAGGAAGCTGGTAGGACAGCATCATGTTTGGTCTGTGAGAAGACACTGTGTCAGAATTTGTCATAGCAGCAAGCACTGTGATTCTGGAAATAAGAGACAGAGCAGCAAACTGACTGGTGATTCACATCAACTAGCCTGGCTGTACCTACAACACAGTGAACAGGGTTGCCAAGGCAGGTGAGCATAGAAACAAGTAGACCTGCCTTTAAAAGGCACCACAAGATGCAAACTTCAGGCTTTTCAGTCCATACTACTGTTCAACACTACAATGAATAAATCATGATGTTAGAAATTAAATTCAGCTCTGTTTGCCCAGGATGAAGCATGCCTGTGTCTGAAGCATGCCTGAGGAGACAGCAAGCCACAGAATGGCAAACTGAGCAGTTGGTGACAACCAGTACTGCTACCACACTCAATACTAAGCAGGACAGCAATTCAGAGCATGTTCAGAGAAGAGACTAGGTCATAAAAATAGCCCAGAATTATTTATTTCTCCCTGCTGTAATTTTTTGGTTGGTTTTTGCTTTCAGGTTTTTTGTTTTGTTTTTTTTTTTTTCTGGTTGAATCATACCACAGGCTCCTGACCCCAGATTCTCAGGATCATGACATGCATCTTGTAGAGCATAGGGAAAATGAGCCAGCCCATACTCTTCGATGCGTTTACCCACATTTGTTCATTTGCTCCTCCTCTCTCTCTTCTGGATGAAAAAGCTTTCCTCCTGGCATCAGCTGCTTTGACTCAAATAATTACCTTTTTATAACCTACACAGCTTTCTTGTTGTAAGAAGAAGATGGGGCTACTTCTTCACTTCATTGTGTCTGGCTTTTGAGGAAAGAAGGCACCGTTGAACTCACACGCAACAGAATTGAGATCCCAGTGCATGTGAGGGCATAATCTAGGTTTTTTATTTGTGAAAATCCAGAGGAAGAGTAGAAAACTCTGAAATTCTTAACTAGCTAAATAAAGAATCCAGGCCTAATAGCTACCTTTAAACCTGTTTAAGCAGGTAAGCAAACTAACAGGAGTGCAACCTAAATTGTCATTGTATCCAAATCTCTGAAAATTAACCAGTTGCCAAATATCACTGTGGCAAATCATCCCTGTTATCTAAAGCACAAGATCTAAACAGACCGTCAAGCCCACTGAACTACATAGGACCATGCAAAACTACATCGAACCAGACTGAGTTCATAAACTCAGCCAATTGGGTCCTACTTTTTCTGTTACATAAAGCACAAGTTCTGTCATCTCATTGACATCATAGTGCAAAAACACCAGAACAAAAAACAAAACAAAACATAAAGCCACTAACGAAAAAAAAAAAAAACAATATCTGTCATCTCATTGACATCATAGTGCAAAAACACCAGAACAAAAAACAAAACAAAACATAAAGCCACTAACGAAAAAAAAAAAAAACAATATCTGTCATCTCATTGACATCATAGTGCAAAAACACCAGAACAAAAAACAAAACAAAACAAAACATAAAGCCACTAACGAAAAAAAAAAAACAAAAAAACAAAAAAACAAAACAAAACAAAAAAAAGAAAAAAAAGGATTACAACGTTGAAATTTTCAGGTTAAATTTGTCTGCCAGTACTGATGATATCACTGTTTGGAGTGACTTGAGTTATTATAGCACCAGAGCTCACTGCAAAATCATGGAAGCAATATGTGTCTGCTGTCACAGGTACAGCTTCTGCCCCACTTTCTGGCCCATGTACTGCTTTTCAAAATCACCCATCAGGGTCAGGATATATTGTGATTCAGATATCTTCTTTCTTGTGACAGAATGATAGTTTATAAGCAAAATGTTGTCAATATATGACCTTAACAATGTGTTCCTCTCAAAGAAATCAACCTCCTTTTCTCTATGATTTTTTTTTTTCACTTTTAAACCATAAATCATAGCAAAAAATAAACTGACAAGGGAAAAAAAAAAAAAACAACAAACCCTAATAAGTAAATTTAGGTACTTTAAAGCTTTTATTCTTTCTAGTCTAATAGTCTGCTAATCATTAACGAGCCACTAACCAGGACTTTTAGTGGACTCTAACTTTTAGAGGATAGAATTTGCTATTTTGGTCTATTCCCCTAGATGAAAGCTATTTCTATAGCAACTATTCTTAGAAGCATTTATGGGAGTGAGGGAGGGAGCGAACCACCACTAGAGGAGTGAATCACTATAGCACTACTAATTGCCAACAAAAAATGTCTTTAGCTTTGTATATTAGGGAATCAGCTGCAGAAAATATTCATATGTATTTGATAACCAGACACGGTACATAATCTTTCAATATTAAAACCATACGGGATTGGTGTGCAATGAATAACCAGTGATAGACAGACTTCTGAAACTATTCCTTTCTAGGTCTGTATATCTCCACATCATTTCCCTGCCAACCCAATTTCCCATTGCTCTTCCCTCTTTCCTCATCATCCTTGCAACATTGCAACATTTGCTTGCCTTTGATTTATTTTTTTTCCCTCTTCTGTTGTTCCATAGCTTGAAATATGGTAAATGAGAGGTAGATAATGGGACTGGTAGCAGCCTGAAAAACTTATTTCCTGTTTCTAGGACTTTGGCTAGGATCCAGGCAGGTCACTGGCAACTGAAAGTCATTACCACCTCATGTCTGCTTGGTGACCTCAGTGACATTAATTGCTGGAGGGGCCACAGCAGCAATCTCAGCAGAGAAACCACACACTCTCTGTGCTGAACTCAGGCCATCCTCTCCCCTGCAGAGTCAAGTCTGTGGCAGGGCTGCCTCCAGCAGGCTAAAAAACACAACCAACCTTCATCTTCCTCATCTTTTAACTCATTAAAATGACTCATTATTCTCATCTTGCAACCAACACAAAAGTAACACAAGAGCTGAGGTTATGTGATCATGTGTTTAAATACACTGCAAAAGACTCAATAAGCATTTCTGTATGGGTAACTACATAAACTAACTAAATAAGTATGGGCATAAAGTATGAGTGTTTCCAGTAACATAGCTCAGATCTTATCAGGGTGACACTCTTGGTGACTGGCTAGCTTTATGCGTCCAGCCAAAAAGAGTGAAAAAAAATTCTCCACACCACATGCTGAAGTTTGTCTGCAAAACACGTGTCCTAGAGTAACTTACGCTAGTACTAGAAATGGAAGTTTTCCAATTCAAAAGGTAACCATGCTGTCAGATTTCCAGAAATATTTTACCTTTTTCAATGCTCATTACAAACCTGGCAATATTCATTTTTCCCTTTGTTTTCCCCTTACCCCCCCCAAGAAATTTCAATTGCCAATATGAGAGTTTGGCCTTTTCTTCTTTGGCTTCCCTGGTATTAGAGAAGAGCACAAAAATATGATCTCTCTAAGTAAAAGCAATCAAAGAGAAAGCAAATTAAAAAAATAAACTATTGCTTAAGAAAACACAGGGCTAGCAGTGTTTGAAACTACATCAGGGATGCTTGGACCCTGCCTCGACATTTTGCAGCGCTTGTGAATGGCAATATGAGTTTATATAAGATTAACCAGGATTTAAAGGTCTTTCTATTTAAACCCACAAATCACAATTAAGCTGAATTTTATTCCCAGAATAATGTCATCTAAGTCATCTTGGTTAAATCTGTCTTATTCATTGTCTTGGGATGTTAATGTTTTAGAAAATATTAAATTAATTTACTTAACAATAATTCCGGTAAAAGACTGAGTCACAAACATTCAAATTTAGATTTATAAATCTGAACTTTCAGTGCTGGAAAACCTTGCCTCATTGCTGTCAAGCCTTAAAAAATGGAGATGAGATTTTTCTATAAAACTCCATCAGTTCACATCACTGGGGAAACATGTTCCTGACCTGGGTGTGTAAGCTGACACACTGTCTAGAAGCAAGAGACATCTCAGTCCCTGCCTGGCCTGAGTGATGCTCTGATGAATAGTGTTCCTGCAGCTTTGAGTCACAGAAACAGAACCAGGGCTCAGGCCTATCTCATACTCATTGACAGCAGATCCAAAGCAGGGAGGATGAGGCAACTTAGAAAGTGACGGAACATCTCATGCCACTAATTAAAATCCAGGATATATCATTTTGTGCAGATCTTCATCAGAATGCCAGGCCAAACTGAGAAGATCCTTTTCTCTGCTATAATGTTTCTTCATTTCCCAAGGCTCCTTGCAGTAGAAGCACATGTTCAAACTTCAGTCAACTAACACTGGTACCCAGGTTCTCTACATATTCACTGTTGGAACAATTCAGAGTGCATAGGTAAGGAATGCCTGTCTTACCTTTGAGTAAAGAAAGCTCTATAGAATGAACACAGATACACTGTGTTGGACCACAGAGTCAGCTAGGCCACCACTCTGTTTTTGACGTAGCCAGCAGGAGATGTTTAGGGAAGAGTAGGACATTCATATCTAAATCCACTTTCTCAGTTACTTTTTCACCCATCACCAGTATAAATATCACATGGGCTTCGTGATATGTCTGTGGTTTGTACAGATTTAGAGACCCTCACTAATTTGCAAGTCTCTCTTTGAACCCAGATAAGTATTCAATGTCTACAGTATATAAAGCCATGATTTATAATGTTTACCTACATGAGTATTTTCATGGGAAATCATTGTGAAGCTTCAGGTATCTGTGGGAGCAGACATAAGAGACACGAGTGAGCTTGGACACCAGAGCACAGCGGAAGCAGAGCAATATTTGTTTAGTCTTTTTTTAATCCTGCTAGATGCACTCACATCTTTTTGCTGCAAAAGAGGCATATTGAGAACAACGTAGAAACATCCTGGAAGTAGACACCTACATTGAAGGTCCCGAGCTGATAGAACAGATCAGATGCCCATGAAATTTTTGGACGTGAGCAGTCTAAGGATATTTCTTATCATGGTTACCATTAACAGGCAGGACTAACTGTCACAAATCCAAGTTTAAGCAGGGCTGGCTTCAGAGCTTCACAGGGTCTAAGTGATGAAGAGGTTAGGCTGGAGATGTCATTCAATTTCTAACAGCCTACTGAGAACTTGGCAGCGCTCCCTAGATTACACTCTTTCTTTCTCTTTAGAACTGTAAATATATATGTTGATAAACTTCTTGAATGTGAACATTAATAGGCTCATTTGAGGTCACACCTACCCAGAGATCACCTTTCATCAATTCCTTGCATTGCACAACAAATCTGGAATCAGCTTGTCATGAATTATCACCAACAAATTCAGTTGGTTGCAGCAACTTGTGCTATGACTGGCATCACTGTGTTATGCATGGACTCAGCACGAAGGGTGCTCATGTTATTTGCTTCAAAATCATAGAATCATAAAATCATTTAGGTTGGAAAAGGCCTTTAAGAACTATTAACCTAGCACTGTCATATCCACCACTAAATTGTTTCTCACAGAGACAGTATAATGAGTTTGTGGTAAATATGATACCCAATTACAGGTTATAAAAAAGCTTTAGTGACCCTTTGAACTTTGTCAGGATAAGCAGTCACTGTAGTTACTCCAGTTTTTTAAAAGTGCCATTCCTTATAATAATACATTTCTAGTTATGCTTCTGCTAAAAAAAAATAAAAGTTACCCTGTCAGGCAGTGCACCCTGAAGCTACTAAAAGAACATGCAGTTGGAAGGCTCCTGTGAACTGTGAAAAGTCATGCAGTCAAGAAGAAACAACATTTGAATGCGTAAGAACATAATCTGAATGTGCTGTAGACTGGACTGTTGAGCCATTGGAAGGTTGGGTAGCTGCTTATGGTGGTAGACTGCTGGGATTTTGCCTATACCAACAAATTTTGTCTCTACCAATGGCTCCTGCATCAGAGTCATTGACAGCCAAACTGGCTTCTCCTACTGAGGAAGAGAGGGCTGTGGGAACAGCACAGCAACTCCTGTTAGACTTGCCCTGACAAGCTTTGGACTTTTTATATCTCTAGCTCCAAGGTAGCAGCAACTAAGGATTCTTTCCCTGAGTCCTTACCACTCTTCACAGAAACAAAAACTTGCTGAGGTTGGAAGGGACCTGTGGAAGTCATCCAGTCCTTCCCCTTGTTCGAGCTGGCCCTCCTAGAGCCAGTTACCCAA
The DNA here is from genome assembly GCA_002631895.1 of Agapornis roseicollis. Taxonomy (NCBI): domain Eukaryota; kingdom Metazoa; phylum Chordata; class Aves; order Psittaciformes; family Psittacidae; genus Agapornis; species Agapornis roseicollis. The sequence goes on from NDXB01005361.1 coordinate 60,314, forward strand.
GACTGTGTCCAGATGGCTTTTGAGTATCTCCAAGAAGGAAGACTCCACAATCTCTCTCGGCAACCTGTTCCAGTCACCTTCAGAGTAAGAAAAAAGTGTTTCCTAATGTTCAGTCAGAGCCTCCTGTGTTTCAGTTTGTGCCCACTGCCTTTTCCACACCAGAAGCTGGTCCAGACCTGGTCTGCTCTTGGTCATTCAATCATAAAGTTGTTAATCCAAGGCTGCCTGCATGTCCCTGAGCTGATTTGGTAGCCCAAGGCCAGAAGATAGCTCCAGTCTTTCAATTTCTTCAAGACTGAACTTGAACGGAATAATAGAAATTAAAATTATATATGGTACATGTATATTCAGGTGAATAAGAAAAGATCCAGACAAATGCCATTGTCTTGTTTCTTCATCTAGCTAGCTTGTTTCTGAGAAAACTCCAGAATACAAATGGCAAGCAAAAGCCATTTGGCTTATATTCAGTTTACAAATTAAGTTGTTTCTATCCTATTTTTCAAGGCCTTGTTTAGATCTGATTAGCTAATGTCACCCAAGAGCCAGACCATTTGTTTAACACTAACTGCTTCCTAAACATTTTGTTTAGTATTCTCTAGAAAAACTAATGTCAGCTCTATAATGAAACAAAGGGTTGTTATCATCCACAGAGTTGTATAACTGCATTTAATGCTAGGTTTGATACTTGCTCTGTAGCTTAGGGAAATGAAATTTCCTTTTTTTGTACATCATCAGCTTAAGAAAAACTCAACTCTAATAGTGTTCAAACATGTAGAAATACAGTTGAGGTTTTCTTACTCTTGCCTTTACAAAATCCATTAAAAGATCAAAGAGATTTGTTTAGACTTGATCTCCGGTTTATAAATTCCAAAGAGCAAATATAAGAAAATAATTCATAGTTGTTAACCAAGATTTTATAAAATACTTGTGCACATAATAAACAATGTATGCAGGTAAGCTGTGATTTGATCCTTAAATCTGGCTGTAGGATGTGCTACCCATTACTACACATTACTCCAAATATTTAAGAAATAATTCAGAAAGCTGTTGAAAACAGAAGAGTTTGCACTTTTTTTTTGTATCAGACTCACCAAAGAGCTCTTCCCTTTTCTCTCCCATCTTCATGTGCTTTTAATTGATTTGTTTAAGATTTGAGGTGGAATAAAACCTCAGGTATCTGGACAGGACCCCAAGGAAGGGATGGCATTGGTTCACTGCAACAGGAGAAAACCAACAATAAAATCTTGATTTGGTGTCCTCCAACCAATATCATCTCTGCCCTACCTTAGGTGCAATGCTGCACCTTCCTTTGGCAGGGTACTGACCCTTTTCTCCTTGCAGGACTGTGTGGGGAGGTTGGGTCAACATTCCCAGTTGTGCTGCCTTCCCAGACAGATATGTAGCTCAGTGGCACAAACAGCTCCTGTGGGGAGGACACCCTGCCTGTGGGGATATAGCCCACTAGAAGAAACACAAGTTTGTAACAGTCCTGGCCAATGAGGAAGGCAGCATTTGCCCCATGAAGGCACTTAAAATGCTTGATTATATTTAAAGATAGCTTTCATTGACTTATAGAGGAATACTGATCATTTTCTGCCTATAAGCTTAGATAACAAGCTTAAACTCCTCAGTGCATTTCAGCAGATACTATAGAGATCTCAGCTAATTAATTGAAATTTGGTGTTTTTCTAACACTGGGGTGGACAGTCAAACTTATTCCCTCACAATTAGAATAGCTGTAGCAAAGGAAGGCACAATAACCTCAGAAATAATTGGATTTTGCAGCAGGCTGTGACAAGCTGTCCAACACATATTCATATGGTCCACTTTGCTTTTACAAGTTGAAGCAACAGATTTCAATTTCTTGCTATTTCTTGAGGCTGGCATTAGAAAGAGTACTAATGTTGGAAGGAAAATATATTAGCAAAAACACTTGCTAGAGCTGAGAGATCTGCCTTTTGGCTGAGATCAATAACCAGAAAACCCATGTCTGATCTTTATCAGAATATGGAATGAATACATAGGAGAATGGACATTAAGTGCTGTCCAGATATTTCATTCCTATGTGAAAAAATGTAGCCACTGAGTCCCACAGAATGATAAGCTTAATTTAGATGAAAACTTCAGTTTGCTTTTATTTAACTAGCAATAAAATTTTAAAGCACTAAAAGCTGGAAATCACTGCTGTAGCTTTCAGCTGCAGGAATAACATGACTTATCCTCATTGAATGAGTTAGTTGTTGCAGAAACTTTGTTTCCCAACATGTTTGTACAGCACCCAACATGAGCTGGCTCCCAAGCTCAGCAGAGGACAGTAGCTGCTTCTTCAGTGCACCAGTTAAGTGACCATAATTCACAGTGATACCTGGTTTATTAAAGACTCCACAAGTCTCTCATTGGAGCAACAAGAAAAGGTCATGCATCCATGGCCGCATGGATTCTTCATTATTTGTTCTAGATGAGTAGGTATATATTTTAACTCTCTTGCAAGCAGACTGAAGGAAAGAGAATCACTGCATACTGGCTTCCTTGATGGGAAATTGTAGAGGATGGACTCAAGAAATTGCTCCTCTTCCTTGAGGGCTGTGTCCTGCTGAGCTCTGACCCATCACACCCTCATATGTTAAGGGAAATGGGATATGTGAGACCTGTGACACCTCCAGAAGTCAGGGGCAACTTATGTGATTGGGAAATTTATGCCCATGTGAAGTGATAGACTTACCATGTGCTCATTTAGATGAGTCTGTATTATCAACCAAATTAAATGGGTCCAGACTGAGTGGTGTCTGCATATGTGTCTGAACAAAAGGACTTGGACGTGGCTTTTTGATGTTGACCACGCTACAGCCACTCATGTTTCTGTCAGCTAGAGACTGGCTTTTCATAATGTGCTCTTCATTACGAGTATGAGTATGTCACTCTCAAATGGGAAGCAAGGCAGAAGAGGTTCAACCGAAGGATCTGCATTATGTAACACCTTCTCATAAACTGAAGGGACATGTTGGACATGCACATGGCAATTGAAGCCAACAGCTTGTCCTTCAGTCACCCCAAAGTGCTGGAGTCTGTATAGCTTCCTGCTGTACAGACTTTGCCACAGCTCCTGGCAGATAACCCTAGAGCAGCTGTAAATGCATTGTGCAAATGAAGTGGAGAGGCTTTCTTTATGTGCTGCAAAAACCTTGCAGAAGGCATTCATAGAATCATAGAATAGTTAGGGTTGGAAGGGACCTTAAGATCATCTAGTTCCAACCCCCCTGCCATAAGCAGGGACACCTCACAGTAAACCATGTCACCCAAGGCTTCGTCCAACCTGGCCTTGCACACTGCCAGGGATGGAGCACTCACAACCTCCCTGGCCAATCCATTCCAGTGACTCACCACCCTCACAGGAAAGAATTTCTTCCTTATATCCAATCTAAACCTCTCCTGTTTAAGTTTGAACCCGTTATCCCTTGTCCTGTCACTACAGTTCCTAATGAAGAGCCCCTCCCCAGCATCCCTATAGTCAATTTATTACCAGCAATTTGTTTATGCTTTGGCATGTAATGTATCCAGAGAGAAAGAATAGATAATCATAGAATAATAGAAAAAACTAGATTGGGAAAGACCTTTCAGATCAAGTCCAACTATTACCCTAGGACTACCAAGACCACCACTAAAACATATCACTGAGGGCCTCATCTACAGTTTCTGAATACTTCCAGGGACGGCAATTCCACCACTTCCCCTGGGAAGCCTGTTCCTATGCCTGATCACCCTCTCTGTGAAGAAATTTTTTCTAATATCCAATCTAAACCTCCCCTGGCACAGCTTGAGGCTGTTTCCTCTTGTGCTATCACTTGCATCATGGCAATCAGGTGAAGTTCCTGATGACTGAAAAAAGGGGAAATATAACCCCCATTTTCAAGAAGGAAAAAATGGATGACCTGGGGAATTACAGACCAGTCTCACCTCTGTGCCTGGCAAAATCTTGGAGCAGATTCTCCTGCAAGGTGTGCTAAGGCACATTAAAAACAACGAGGTGCTTGGTGGCAGCCAGCATGACTTCACTAAGGGGAAATCCTGCCTGACCAATTTGGTGGCCTTCTACGATGGGGCTACGGAACTGATGGACAGGGGTAGAGCAGTTGACATCATCTACTTGGACTTGTGCAAAGCGTTCAACACTGTCCCACACGACATCCTTGTCTCTAAATTGGAGAGACATCAATTTGATAGGTGGACCACTCGGTGGATAAAGAACTGGTTGGATGGCCGCATGCAGAGTTGTGGTCAATGGCTCAGTGTCTAGCTGGAAGTCAGTGAGGAGTGGTGCCCCTCAGAGACTGGTGTTGGGACCAGTCTTGTTCAACATCTTTGTCATTGACATGGACAGTGGGATTGAGTGCGCCCTCAGCAAGTTTGCCAATGACACCAAGCTGTGTGGTTGGGTGGATATGCTGGAGGGAAGGCATGCCATCCAGAGTAACCTTGACACGCTTGTGAGGTGGGCTGATGCCAACCTTATGAAGTTCAACCATGCCAAGTGCAAGGTCCTACACCTGGGTTGGAGCAATGCCAGTTACAGCTACAGGTTGGGCAAAGAGGAGATTCAGAGCAGCCCTGCAGAGAAGGACTTGGGGGTG
>NDXB01005363.1:0-30508 GCA_002631895.1 Agapornis roseicollis
CAAAGATGTTGAACAAGACCGGTCCCAACACCAATCCCTGAGGGACACCACTCGTCACTGGCTAAAGCCATTAAGAAGGAACCCTTACTGCTTTCTCTTCTGGCTTCCTGACCAAAAATAGTTAAAGGACAGCAAGAACAGACAAGCCCACCAAGCTGAAGTTTCCTGGGTATGAAAACAGAGATCTACTCAAAAAAAAGAGTACAAAAATCGTATCTTGTTATGTAAACAACTGATCATTATCATACCCATTATTTCAGCAAATGTGGTGGTTTCTGACTGGCCAGAGCATATGCTTTCCCAGCAATCTTGAGAAAATACTCATTTTAAAACAAAAGCAAAACCCTACATACCTGTCAACTCCCGTTTCAAGAGGTCACTGAGGCCTAGGAAGTTATGATGAAGAACTAGCAAAAATATGACAACAGCCACTATAAGGATGGAAATGTTCACTGAAAATTTAGAAGAAAAAAGTTTATCAATATAACCAGAGAAAGACTGAGAAACTCAGAAAAGTACAAAAGAGAGTTTTAAACAATTAAACACACACATATGTGCATACCTTTCCTTAATGACATTTTTCTCTTGTTATTTTATTTATTGGCATAATATTCCTGAAAACCTGAAAGAGACAAAACACAGCAGTCACACTTTGGTTCCAGTGCATGCCTACACAAGGCATAGCACAGTCACCAGGAGTGCCATAAACAGTTTCCAAATGTCTCTTCCTCTTAAAATAGATAAAACTATATGCCACCTTTTAATAACAGAGTGTGGTGTGTTGGTAAGCACATATGACATACCTACAATGATATATCCAAAGAAGAACTCTGAGATAGAAAGCAAGACATACAGACCTTGCCACATACTTCACTGACAGAAAAAAAACCCTCTTTCTGCCAGTCAAAACTGATCTGAAAAGAATCTGGAAGATTACATATAGTTTCTTCACTGTTGAACAAATTTGTTTAACCATCTGAACTAGAAGCACCCCAGCAACAAGGCAAAGGATTATACATTTCTTTCCATACCTAACTAAGCACAAGATTTTGGCAGGACACAGTGTTTACAAGATTTTAATGCACAGCACTATACATTCTCATTCTCTACAGAAAACAGTATCAGCTAAAGTAGCATCACACAGAAGTGTGAGAGAAGCTATTACCATCGTGTTAAAGAAGGGAGCAAAACCACAATGCAGTGATGCAATTTTGCATGCAATTCAAACACAGTTACTCGTTAATTAACAGTAAATGTGACTGTGAAATCAGAACAAGAACTACGCATCCTGGAGCATGAAGCAGCTCTCAAGTGACCCACAGAAAGCACTCACACCGTACCAGCATACAGACTTAAAGCAGCAGTACAGTTCTATATTAAAACCCTTGCAAAGCCTCCACATTAAATACCGCAAACTGCGTGGTGGCTGTTAACGTGTGTCAGACAGACCTGTGGTATTCCCGCTGTGGCGGTTCTGCCAGGGGAACCCGCATTGGCCACGCACCAGGAGCGACCGCCAGTGCCAGCTCAGCGCTGCTGCCGGGGTTCACCGGCGCGCACTGAGGCCTCGCTGAGGGGGCACGCACCGACAGGCGGCTCCCGCTCCTCCGCGAGACCGCCGCGGCCGGTACAGAAGCCACTTTCAGCCCGACTTTACCTGGAGACAAAACCCCACACTGAACCTCGGCACACCTGCTGATGGCCACGCTGCCGCAGCCTATCGCCGCCCTGACACGGGGCACACACACTAATAGGGGCACACGGCCATCTGAGTGCCCCTCCTCCCGTCCTGTTTCACCGCGTCCTCTACGAGAGGCACAAACCGCGCATTTTCCTCACAGGGTCCCGCTCAGACCCTCCTGCGCGCCCCGCGGGAGGCACAGCACAGGCAAGGCTGCAAGAGCCCAGCTCTCCTCTACCGAGTCCCTAGCTTACCTCACCGACCGACCGCGCCGCCTCCAACTGCCACCTCGGCAGCGTGCGGCCCCCACGACCAGCAGCAGCCCAAAGGGTGGGTGTCCGCAATGATGCCTGACGGCCGTAAGGCGCGAAAGCTACACCGTGTCCGTTCTGGGGTACTAATGGGGTAGCGGCGGCGGCTTCGCGAGCAATGCCCGCCTGCCAGCTGCCAAGTCAACGTTGATTCTGGACAGGCGACAACGCAGGCGCATCACACCTGCCGGCCGAAGGCCCCTCAGACCGGCTCAAAGCCGCCGTTGCCGGGGAGACAGCTTCCCGCGCCGCTTGGTGCCGGCCGGTGAGAATGGAGGAGCAGGGCAATGGCGGCGCGAAGAAGTCCGAGGCCGAGGCCCAAACCCAGACCCGGTCCTGGGACAGCAGTGGCAGCAGCGACAACGGCAGCGCGGAACCGGCAGCTGAAGCAGGGGACTGCCCCCCCATGCTGACGAAGGACGGGGCGGAGCAGAAGAGGAGTGCTTCCGGCCAGATCAGCAGCACCCTTCCGTTTCTGCTGCACCGCGCCGAGCCCGGATACCGGCTGAGCAGCAGCTCCGCCTCGCAGAGCTCTGGAGAGGACGAGGAAGACGACGACGAGGAGCAGGACGAGGAGTGCGAGGCAGCAGTCTCCGCCGCCATGCTGAACATCTTCCGCTCCATCCCCACGCAGATGGTAGGACAGCGCCGCGGGAGGCTGACCGCGCCCGGGCCCTCCTCGCTTGTCGCTGCTGGTTGCAGCGTTGCCTGCGGGGTTCGGTGATCCCCTTCCTCCGTGCCGTGCTAGCAGCCGCATGTGAGAAGCCGCTGCTGGGTGCGGGGTGACACTTCGTGTCATTACGATTTATTTCTTGGTCTGCAAATTAGAGCTTTAATGTGCTGTAAAACGAAAGTCATATGCAGCTGTGTGAGGAAATCCCTCCGTACTTGTATGGCTGTGCTGTATATAGCCAGAAGGCAAAGAGTTTTCATTAAAACCACTCATGCAAACACAGGTGACATAAATCCATATCCTCTGCAGCATGTACTGTCTTCGGGGGGGAGGGAGGGGAGGTGTTACAGCATTTACCTCATGATATTTAGCTAACTATAATGATATCTTGAACTTGCATTATTTATCCTGAGCAGACATTACTTGCTTTTATTTTTAGATGGTGTGGTGAAAACTGTAGGGGTTAACTGAGTTGAGAACTTAACTCTTTTACGCTTGTAATCCAGACACTGTAAGAAAAGTAACATCAGTTTGGTTTGACAGGTGAACAAAAAAGCTGAGGTTTTCTGGGGCTGTCCCCAGGTGCTCACCTGAAAGATTTTTAACTGGCCGGTTTGTGGATTGGGTAACTGACAAGAATCTCTTTCCACAGGACTACAAGGGTCAAAAATTAGCAGAACAGATTTTTCAAGGAATCATTCTTGTCTCTGCAGTAAGTATACCAGTTATGGGCAAGAACATCCAGGATTTTGTTTACTTATCTTACAAACAAGTTTTTTTTTTTTTATTGTTTGGCTGAAGTGGGTCACTAAAAGCTTACGACAAAATCAAGGGGGTTCTCATGGATTCAGATTTTTCCTCTTTCAATCTTTTACTTTCATGATTGGTCTACAATTTTGAAAACAAGGTTAGAAAGATGTGTGAACTATGCTCTTGAAAACATCTAGTTTTCTGCTTAGCTTCCCCAGACACACATTTAATCATGGCATAGCAAATTGTTCATTATAAGGATGATTTCTTTAAATTTTGTTTTGCAGATAATTGGTTTCATCTACGGCTACATCACTGAGCAGTTTGGATGGACCGTCTACATAGTTATGGCTGGATTTGCTTTATCGTGTTTGGTAAATTTTTTTTTGCTCCCAAACCAGAAAATACGTGCACCTGAATTAATCATTAAATTAAGGGGCTGTCAACACAGACAAATGTTTCCTATATAATTCTGACTGTTGATGCATATTTGTACTTTCTTTGATTTGTAGAAAGTGCTTTACAAGCCAAGGAAGCGCCTTTTCTCAAAGGCTAGTCGGATTTTAGAAAACACTTCAATTTAATACTGCTTTAGAATTATTTTTTGTTTCAATTAAATGTTACTTTTAAGTCAAGCTGATAGCACTTATAACAGAAAGGACAATGAGGCTTTCTGGGCAGTAGCAGCTTGTCACAAAAAATGTGCAGCTGGCCCATGCCACCTTAGGAGAGAAGTGAGGACACAAAGCATAGACTTACAAGAGTAATTCCTTATTCCTGCACATGAGGTGTCCCATTCCAGTCAGAGCACACTGAATGCAGGTTTGCATGCAGTTCTTACACCTTTTGAGTGTTCAGATGCAACACGATTTGGCCAATCACTGCTTAACACACAGGTACTACCATTCTGAAAAGCCACTATAGTTCTGTGGCACCACCAACCATCTGCTTTCTCAATCTAAATGGCCTTGGAGTTGGTCTTACTACAGTTACTTAGGCCAGATACTGGAGGGTTGCACTGAGGCATTGGAGAGGCTGAGTTGCTGGTGTTACCTCAGTAATCCAGCGGTATCCTTTTTACTTCAGGCTGGGTGTAGTCCTCCTCCTCCTTGCAATTTGATGGAGTCCTTTAGTCACCCATGATTAAGCAGGATACAATGTTAAAAATATATATATCTTTATAATACAAAATTATGCAAACTTTCTGAACACTAATTAGTACACTTCTCTAGCATCTTGATTTACATGTTTTGCATTCATTCCTTTTCTCTAAGCTAACGCTCCCTCCATGGCCTATGTACCGTCGCAATCCTCTGAAGTGGCTCCCCGTCCAAGAGTCAGGAACAGAAGAAAAGAAGCCAGCAGACAGAAAGCCAAAGAGACATGCTAAAAGCTAAACCCCCTTCCCACTAGTTCTTTATGCTTTTACTCTGTTAAATTTTGTTAAATGCATTTCCACTAAATGATACTTCTTGGCTTGGTGTTTGGTTTTTTTTCCGACTGCTTTGTTTGCTACTATGAGTACACCAAGATCTGTAGAGAACATGAAAACTCTAAATCTTGGCTGGAGTGTCAGTGAAGTCACTGGGAAGGCAAAGGTGGGGAGGGATTAACCTCCAAAGGCTACTGGAGGTCACGTCTCACTTGGGTGAAGAGGTAAAAAGGAACACAGCAAATCAAATCAAGTGTAGTTAAGCTGTTGCCATAGCCTAAAAAAATAATCTACATCTGGATTTCTTCTAAAATATCTCTAACCATGTGTAAAACAATTCATCCATACGGTCAGGTTGTAACAAGTCCTGTAAAAGTGTATGTAGCCCATGTTCTGAACAAGGCTAAGAGCTGGAAACTTTCTAGGATAGGAGATTACCCAGTGGCAGTTTTTGCTTAAATAAATTTGCCCAGGTAGAGAAAGTAACACCTTGACTCTGCAGAATACAGCAGCTCTTGAAACCTTGTAACTTGAGCCTCTAGTATGCCAGAGGCAGCAAGATCCAAAGACTGTCATGTTCATCTCCCTCCTAAGTGCTGGAGATTACAATATTTAAATTAGAGGCAGGGAAAGAGACAGGTTGTGCATTTAAAATTTTATTTTACAAATTCAATTCTCTTTTCACCTTTTGTACTTTAAAAAAAAAGTGCTTTTCCTACAGTGATGGTACATAACACTGCCTGGGCACATGTAGCAACACAGTCTAGGTGCAAGGACAGGCAAAAGTTACGATGCCTATTTCTCTAAGTGACTCTGGTCTTGGGCACTTGCAGGCCTAAAAGGAATTGGTGTTTGTTAGGCAAAGGGAGTTCTCCAGCTGGAACCATGGTAACCATGGCTGTGTTCTTTTCAAACATTTTCACACTTATTTTATCCAGTTACCAAATACTTTCCACTGCCTCAGTGACTGCCTTAGCAATAAAACACAAAAGGAAAGGCTGTACTTAAAAGCAGCATAGCTGCTCCCCTTAGCACTTTAACTTGGCAATTTACAGAAGATGAAGGGCTTTTGGTGCTATAAAAATTAGTAATTGTTTCTCCCTGCTAAATTTTCACAGCTGTTTGATATAATATAGCCTGTAGCCTACCACATCATAGCCCTGGCATAAACTTCATTACTGTATTATTATGTGACCATACCAAAACCCTTTTGCACATTCAAACCAGAACTGGTTTTGACACTCCTTTCTGTAGAGAACTCCATCTGTCCCTCTTTTGATTTATGAAAAGCAACTTCCTAAAAAGTTTAGTTAAGAGAATAAAAACTAAACTAAGCAGTTTCTCTTCTGAGAAAGTGATAGCCTGGTTCACAATTTAACATAAAAATATTACTACAAAGTTTTTTTCAAGTTCACCTCCTTATTCCAGCGAAGGAGGTGCTCTGTAAGCTGGTCCAGCCTATCAAATGGGCTATAAACCAGTCCTTTTCTCTGAGGGAAAGGGTCTGGTCACAACTTCACGTTTTCTTCAAGAAACTTCAGATGTCGTGCCTTGGCACTGTAACTCACATACTTATCTCCCATATGCTCCCGCAGCTGCAGCTATTTAGAACACACACAAAAAAAGAAAAGACACAAAATTTACTGACATTGAAAAAACCAGGAACTACTAAAATACTAATAAAAAAACCCAAACTACCAAAGCACTCAACTGGAAGTGGCACATGAAGTTTGAAACACACATGGGAAGGAAGAAAAATAAACCAGTCTGTTGTCCGAAGGCAAGAGTTCCAAATCCCACCCAACAATTTAAAACAAATTAGATCTTTACAGGTTACACTTAACCATGCAGCAATTCATTTTTAAGCAGGTTTTGAATCAAATGGGCTGGAGGCATTGCTCACTTGCCTCAAACAGGTGTCACCAGCAGCGATGTTAAACTCTCACTCTGGACATGAGAGGCATGAGGGAAGTAATGTGTAGGCAAAAATAAATACTTTTTGGAATCAAGGTTTGCACTACTATATCAATATCTAAAAGAGAGATGTAGCAGGGGGGGAGGGGAGGGAAGACCCTGCTTATTTGTCCAGGTTTATAAAGAAATCAAACAATTTTATTATGAAAGACATTCACCTCTCTCTTCACTTCATCGTCTTCTTCCATGATGCTGTACACCTTCTCAAGAAGTTTCACTCCCAGTCCTTGAACCACATCAGATCTCAGGATTTCAACCATTCTCCTAATCTTATTAGGAACTGATAACATATCTGTTAAAAAAATGCAGTAAAATAAATAATTTTTTAAAATCAATGCAGTAATAAGTACTTTCAGCACAGTCAATTTTCAGACTCAGCAGAAGAATATGGGACAACTGAATGCATTACTGCAGAATTCCAGCTCACCATATGCACAAAATAATTGTTTATCTGAATGGGCTGGCTAGGATGATCACAAATTCCAGAATCCGAAGTGCTCAGCAGCTAACTCTTGCAACACTGGGCAGGACAAAATCAAGGCAGACAAAGTTTGCACAATGAGGACCCCGTACCTTCATTTCAGCTGTTTCCTGTATACTATATTACAAGCATTATTCAAATGGAAAGTACTACTCTCTAATACTGCATCATCAGCCAAGTCTTTCAATAACTCAATCACTTGTACTTACAGCAAATGTAAGAAAAATTTAATCATTGTAAAACACTAATGGCATCATTTCTGCCATCTGTCTCTTTGTCTCAACAGCCTTTGAAGCTTTTGCTCCTCAGCAGAAGCTGCCAACAAGAGACAGTAATTTTATAAGGGGAGGCCTCTGTTAGGAACTGAGAACACCAGCTTGCTCTTTTAATCACTAAAATTACCGACACTCCTTTTATAGGACAGATCACCTTCTCAAAATAAAATATCTGATCTAATTAAAGTTTCAGCTATGAAATGCAGTGGCTCTGTCATCCCAAATGGTAGCAAGTGAACAGCTGGAGGATCGTACCACACAATACTTAAGAGGCAGAAAAATTGAGAGAAAAAAACCCCAAACACTGAAATTTGTACTTTCAACATTCTGTGACACCTGCTTAGAGATTAAATCTTTCAATGTATTTTACTTTGGCTATGCAGAATCAACCTACCAGAGTAAAATCCAGTGTTCTCCCATTGCTTTGCCTATAACCGGACCAGTTACCTGTAGTAGAATCCTCACCATTTAAAACAATAAGGACAAGAACATCTGAGACTTCAAAACCCCACCCTCAGCCTTTTCACTTGCTCTTGTGGCACAGTAAGTGCAGTCACAGCAAATACAGGTTTTTTCTTGCTTTTTGGAATGCATATACATACTTGACCAGACCTTTAAATACAAAAAGCGATTCAATTCTTGTGCCTCTATCTGTTGGAAAAATAACCTTGCCCAAATTCTGCCACGACGATGAACTTCTATACTCATACAAACCTCCAGTCTGTTTAATGCTTTGTGTACAATTCCAGCTGTATCCACAATCCACAATGCTTTACAGCTATCAAATTGTTTGAATGTCTTCAAAATCTTATTTCAAAATACTCCAACGGTTCATTTTGGAAGCTTCTAAGTATAAGTTACTTGGGGAAAAAAATCATGTTGCAGATTAGCTTTCTCTCTTCGTTAATAACTACACAGATTGAACACACATTCCTTTCCTTGGCAAGTAAACCACAACTAGAACAGGTCTGCACACAGAATTATTTAGGATGATGATTACTTCTGTAAGTATTTTTGAGATTTGAGAAGAAATTAGTGGACTGTCTTCTGCTGCTCATTAGCAGGTTTTCTTTGGTTAATATCAGTTGACAACCATTCATTTAAAGCAGTAACAAAGCAACCAACCTGAAGAAATATCTTCAAATTTGAATTCCTCTGATTCACCAGGTGATTTTCCATGCAAAATCAAAGTGTCTCGATACTTTCTATGAAGTTTAAACTCTGGGGCTGGAGTTGCGGTTGCACAGTTTACAGGGTTCTCCTTAGAGTCCATTTTCAGTGTCCATGTCATTAGATGCACCAAGTCATTCATTTCGTTCATGTTGCTCTTTCTAGTAGAGAAATAAGATGTGATTCAGTCACTAATAATGATGCAACTTCCATCTTGCACTCAGAGGACTTTCAAAAAGTTTAGTGAGGCCCTGCTAAGTATTCCTTCTTAAAGTTACTTCTGGTGATGCAGTTTATCAACAGCAACACCACCAGTAGTTATCTAACAAGGGCTCAGAGCCCATTCACTCAGCAAAAAATCACAATTAATGTCCCAGAAAGTTGAAGCAAGTTTATAGTCACAGAAAGACAACAAATAAATGGAATTCATTTTCTTTATGCATCACATATTTCTTCAACCACTATGTAGAGATAAAATGTGAAAGCAATTCATGTCATCTTTTTCCATTCTAAATCAAGGTCCAACACAGCAGTGAAAGTTCTTGCACAGTATTAAACAAACACTTACCTCTCCTTGGAGTCACCATCAGACTTATCTGTAGAGCTTGTGGAAGAACTCAACTCATCATCAGATGGGCAATGGATTTCTCTCTTCCTCTAAGTGAAGACAAAAAGTCAAATAGCTGAAAGCAACTTATCAATATGGCACAAGCTACTGTTCTTACATGCAAGAAACATTTTCAACAAGCATATTTTACAGATTCAGCTTAATAATATTTGAAAGGTGTAACCTTTGTTTTGAAAACAAGCTAATACACAGGACATCATCAGTATTTTTTATGAAATTCTTATGTGACAAATATTACATCTGAGTTATGCAGTTTTAACCACTATAAATGCTTCACTGAGTTCCTCTATTAGAAACAAATCTTGTACTTGTCTCAGCTCTTTACCAACTTCATTATTAAGTCCATCTATTGGTCTTTTAACACACATTTTAAAAGAATATTTAAATAATAATTTATCAGTCAGTAAGTTCCTAGCATTCCCTAAAATATACAGAGATTTTAACCACCTGTGTGTTGTGTTCAGTGCATAAGCATAATATGCAAAACCATCACTAGCATATGTACATACAATTTAATCTCAGTTTGTGAATACAGATGAAGTTTGTACATTTAGATATCCGTTATAAACATATACTATTAGGTAAAACATGCAAAACACTTTCCATGCAAGTGCTGGGCTTTGAGTTTCAGACTGAAATTCCTTCACTATGACTCTTCTGCATTTACTGGGATCAACATTCACCTGATGTTGCAGGAGACTGTCAGATGTATATTTAAGATGTCAGAAAAGATTTTCTGATTGGACAAGGAAGAACATATCAATAGAAACTATTCACTTTTCATCTAGCAATTATCCCTTATTGCCAGCACATAAATGTGCACTTAAAATGACTACAGATTAAGAACACTGCTATTAAAGCACAATTAGATGTATCAGGCTAAAGGTAGTGTGCTGTTGATAGAAACTCAAAACAGACTACTGATCTATAGCTAAAGCATAGTTCAGGATAAACTTTATCCCTTTCAAAATAAAATAAAACCTGCAATTTAGAGAGCCCATAACAATCAGTAAGAGATCTTCAGTTTTCATCTCTAACAAGTGGAGTGAAAATGTACAGTGAGCCTGGAATTGTAAACTGGTCTAGCCCAAACAAAAATGAGAATTAGAGCTTCATACTCTACCCCAGAACTTAAAAAGCAATATTCACATAGAGGTTTTATTAACTCAAGAGTTCCTTCCAAATATATATATATATATTTATATTTTAATATCACTTTCTTCCCAAATTGTGTCTGCATTTAAATATTTCAAAAGTAGATGACACAGTTTACCTCAGAAATACTGGGATCTGATGAAGACTGAGTAACTTTAACATGATCTTCCATATGTGTTTTTGCTTCAACTACTGCACTATTTAATGTTGCTCTTGCTGGAATCACTGTAAGGATGACATTTTCACAATATTTACAACTTGGCTGCACATATTTTGAAGTAGTTTCACGCACATTCAAGAAAAAGTTTATCATCTGCCAGAAGACAGGCAGGCAGGTATTCTGTAGCTACTACAGTACATGAAAGGTGTATATTAGGTGCTTCACGTACATTTCAAAGACAAATTGCCAATGCTAAACACAGCTGAACATAACTGACTAAGCAGCAGAAAGATAAAGACATGTTAATGGAAATATTTATTTTACCCTTAGTGCATCTTTCTGAAGATGGTAATGAAGAACAGACAAGTTGTAATTTCCCCACAAGGAAGTTATTAGCCTACTTATAGATAAAATGTTCACATGCAAACCTGAGTTACCAGAGGGAAACATCTCCCGAGACTGTCTGAGCCTCCTTCGTTCTCTTGCTGACAAGGGCCGTTCCTTCAAATAAGTTCATTTGATATTAATTAGCAAACATAACAATGGCTTTTGTTATCTAATCACCTATAAAGCAAAAAATCCATTTCAACTGACAGGGAAGAGAGCTATTAGAGTAGACCTTCTGATCACCTAACAGATGTTAATTACTTATTACAAAGCAGTCTTGGTCAATGAGACTCTGAAAAAGGAGCTTCTGACCTCCATGGCTCAGCAAGTCAGCTTCTCCTCCTGCACTGACCAGGTGCTTGACAGGACTTCCATTAGGCAGAAAGCTGCTACACACTTATTCACTCACTGTGTAGGCACTCAGAAAACAAACTGCTCAGGAGGAACGAGAGACAAAAATAAGCTGACATGGTATTCAGCACTAACCTTCGAAATGACAACTTGACTGGTTTTGGCGCTATTTACAGATTCAGAAGCTTCAGCACCACGCTGCTCTGCACACCTCTGTGTTGTTTTTGTGTTCACATCAGAAGGCAAAGGCAAAGGCCGGGGAGCAGCTGTTCTGAACTTGAAAAAGAAGTGAGCAAGAATTTGTACTTTTTTTATTAAAAGTACTCTACAGTCTAGAAGATATTCTTGCATGGTAAGGCTGGATGCCAGAGGTTCTAGATTCTTCTGTAACCTCTTCAGCAGCCCTTATCTAATATGCATGTCAAGATCTTCTTTCTAGAGTTTGCACTCATAAGCTCAGGGCAGCCATATTTGTTCCAAAGTCCTAGTAATCTACTACCCACTACAAGTAGCCTTACCAACAACAGTCAGGAAACATACTGCTATGTATTTTGTAGTCACAAGCAGTTACAAGACCTGTTGGAAATTGCTAGGAAAGACTGTAGCACAGCACAGTGTTCACTGTGTTTCTTTGCACCCACCTCAAACCTATGAGAGCTATTGAGGCGTCCTTTAGAAGCAGTCTCTGTAAATCCTTGAACATCTTGAATGTTCTGCATTTTGTTACCAATGAAGCTATACAGATACAGGTGGAATAGCATTAAAAAACCCATCTTTTTTAAACAAATAGGTCCCTTTTTTTAAAGATACAAAATGCAGGAGTCTTAAAGGAAAAAGTAGAATTATTTTTTGAGTACCTGCACCTTCTCTGAAGAGACTTCAGAAAGTTCTCTTTTTTTCTGCCGTCGCTGCCGTGAGAGAGAGGGTTCACTCACAGAACTATGAGGCTGCAAGTGGGAGGTAACCTTTTCCTGAGCATCTCCCGAAGCTCCAGGACAGACATCATCCTAGCAAGTAGAACTATTTTAATAAAATATAGACATGCCATTTCCAGATTTATGCATACACACTTTAAAAGAAAAAATCACAACAGGCCACTTTACTTTCCGGACTGCATTTACCTTAACATAGCACAGTTGCAACCACAATAACCTCTTACTTGATAGCCAGTTAAAAGAAACACCTGCAGTACCAGCATTTTTAAGCTACTAA
This sequence comes from Agapornis roseicollis, assembly GCA_002631895.1. Classification (NCBI taxonomy): domain Eukaryota; kingdom Metazoa; phylum Chordata; class Aves; order Psittaciformes; family Psittacidae; genus Agapornis; species Agapornis roseicollis. The sequence goes on from NDXB01005363.1 coordinate 12,641, forward strand.
ACCTTCTAAGAAGGGCACTTACTTGAATTAAAAGAGGGACAAGCGGTGCCATCAGCTTTTCAGTAGAGTTCAAGCTCTGCAATAGATAATGAATTCTCATCAGAAAAATGTGTACAAAAATATCATTGTAGACCATAATGCAATGAAATTACAATCACCACCTATTAGCCCCCCCTCCAAATCAGGATCAATAAGATCAGCCAGGTCTATTTAGAACAGAGAAGTTATAAAACTATTTTTACTCTCTTCTCAGCTGGAAAAAAAAATTGTTGTTCACCAAAAATGGAATTTCTATCATCTAGATGTAAGACTAAAACTATTTCACTCTGTTGCCTTTGTAAATCTGAAGCCACAGCTCCTAACTACTTCAGCATGTCTTTAACTGCATCAATTGCATCAAAGTAGGATGCCTTACTTTGACAAAAAACCACATCAGCAGCTCTCTAAATTTTAAGAGTTTGCCTTAGTAAAATCTATTTCAAAGCCTATTTCAAGTAAGCATAAATGCATTACCAGATCAGTTTGCTTTTGGTCTTGTGACACAGGCAGCAGGAATTTCAAAGTGTCACCATCTTCCCCTGTAGCATCAACAGAAGACTGCTTAGACTCAAAATTTTCAGCTTTGAAAACCTGCTTTGCTTTTTGCTGTAGTCCATCTTCCTTCATTGGTGGGCTACTGGATGTTGTTTTAGAATTCCCTGGAACATTCACATTTCTCTTTGCTTTAGTAGTCTCCAGAATATGCTCACTGCCACACTTCTCACTTCCATACTTCACCCTTGCCAATGGTAAGATATCAATGTTCACATCACTAACTGTAGCTAAGGAGTCTCCCAAGTTGTTCAAATCATTATTGCTTGGTTTGCTTTCCAACTCAACAGCTTGTTTTTCTGATGGACAAATTTTGCTGGCTTTAGGTTTGATGATGTAATCTTCTTCATTCTAGAATTAAAAGGAAAACAAAAGTTAATCACCTTTCGGGTATTACAGACATATGAAAGAATACTCTAAGTACCTAAGAAAATTCATTAACATACCAAGGTATATAAACCGCAATGAAAATACAATCAATTACAGATTAAGAGCCTCAAAAAAGCTACAACACGCATTTTTTAAAAGATACAGACTATTTGCAAATGCCCTATTTCAGGCATTGGTTTATACACATGCAGTACACCTACTTTTCATCAGGACCACAAAAGAAAAGTTGTACTCTCTTGGTTCTTCCATAAGGGAGGAGCCTACAAGTACCAACAGTTTCTAAAATGTACTGTACCATATGCATTCAGTATTTCAGCACTGAAAGCTTGAACCATTACAGACTCATTACAGAAAATAACAAACATGCACAAGATTAACCAATACAAAAGATCTGTTCTAACCACTGGAAAGAATTCCAAAAAGAAACAATTTTTGGTTGTAACTATAATTAAGTTTTTTCAAGTCAAAACCATATATTTAAAAATGATTACCACTTGTCATCAAAAACTTTAAAAATATTTCAACTCAAAAAGCCCATGAGTCATTCACAGTGACCCACAACAGAAGAAAATGGGTGCTGTTAACATCTTATAGATAAGACATTGCAATTAGTTTTACTGATCCACAGCTATTTGTTTATTTCTACTCTTGCCTAAACACAATTTCTTCCTTCATACACATTTTACACATTGCTAGGAATCAGATCAATGTTCTCACAAATGCTTAAGGCACTTCTTATAAAACTATGTTTTTTCTCTAGAAAAAACAAGTGGGTTTTTTTTTTTTTGTTTTCTTAAAGAAAAAGTATGTAACTCACAACGCTGTATTTCTTGGCTTGCTCAAAGGAGTGATTTTGGTGTGCACCATTCCTGCTATGAGATTCATTCTTTACTGAGACCAGAGAACAAGGATCTTTAGGTTTAGAATTCACTGTTTTCTTTTGACTTCTGGCTGCCCTCCTGCAAAGAAAACAAAAGTTGTTCATTCAATCACCATCAACAAGACCTTAAGATATTTCTCTAGATCATACTGACTTAAAAAAACCCACCACACTAAACAGCTTACATACAGAGAGTATAAGATACTGGCCTTTTTACAGCAGACCATGCACAAGATAACTCATTTTAACTCTATAAAAGGAGCTTAAAAACACCATTCAGACTCTGCCAGCAATGTACACTTATTCAGCATAGCACTAAGATCTGCCTTATCTGGGGCAGTAAAACAATTGACTAAACCTGATAAAAATAATTATATCAGTGAATAAAAAACCAAGCTTGCTATTACAACTCTCAGCTGATGAATGGCCTCAAAGAACCATACGGAAAGGTGTATATGTTGTACCACTTCCTTCTTTTTTTACTAACTCATGACTAAGCTGTGCAATCCTAAACAATGAACAGTTTAAATCAACATTTACACAAAAAACTAGTTTCCATTCTAATTCCCTCCTATTTCTCAAAGCATCTAAAGAAACTCATATGTTCGTATGCTTTGTAATTGCAGATAACGTAATTTATACAGCTACAAAAAAATAGGAAAAGTTGTCAAACAAAGACCACAGTAACACAAATATTTTGCACAGAATCACTTAAATGAAAGTATCTTACGCCTTCGTGGCTTCCAAAAACAAAGAAATTTGGTGCTTGATATATGGCTGTCGAAGTATGCTTTTCACACTAGGCCTTTCCTCAGGTCTTTTACTGAGCATAGTTCTTATTATTTCTACCAACTGTGGGCTATAATCCTTTGGCATGGGTGGCAACTGCAAAAAGAAAGGGAAGTCTGGTATTATTTAACATATTTGTCAATAGGGGCTACTGCTAGATTATTTATGCATGACAGTTATATTCAGCTATGTCCTTTGCATAAAGAACAGCCCTATCGTTCACATGCTTGAAGTTTCCCAAATGCTTAGCATTAAGAAGAATATAGAAATTCAAAATATTTTGTCTAAGAACTGTTTGTAATTTTATTAATACCAGCAGTGAAAGTTCTGTGAATAGGCTAAAAAAATGTAAATAATTCCATATTAATTTTATCATATATCAAAGCAGAACAGACACTTAAGGAAGCTACTCTTACCTAACAGGAAAATGGCACCACATAAAAAGTGATTTAACTTTTTGCAAAATGTTTAACCCAGAAGCAAACTAAGAAAGTCAGCTCACAACTCTGAAAATTAATCAGTGTACTACTTACACAACAGGGTAACAAAACAACTTTACCAAATATCTACAAAGTAATAACTGCTTGGGTCTCACATTACATCATACACCATGATGAAATACCAGTCCTACAACATACGTGATAATGCAGGTAACATGCAAAGTATTTTTAACTCCATGCAGTATTTCTGACTGGAAAAGATAATTTCAGTTCTAGACAGAAAATCCAAGCACAGACAAAAAAGATGTAGAAGCTTTTACCTTTCCTTCAATAATTCGATACACCAAAGAGTTCATGTCTTTGGCATTAAAGGCATGTTTCAGTGTAGCCATTTCATAAACGCAGCAGCCTAATGCCCAAACATCAGACTGAAACAAAAGAGAGAAAAAAAAGTTTAGGGAACTTTTTATTATTTGCAGGAGTTAATCACTCCTTTACACTAAACACACTAAAGAAGCCTTTAGTGACAGTCAGCTAATTAAGACCAAACTCCACAGCAAGCTTTAAGCTTCAGTCTCACTCTATTTTTCATTTCGATCAACTGAATCATTTTCTTCTGACTATCACCAGATTTTTCTGAAAAGTACAGTAAGTTTCTGTTTGTAGGACTTTTCCTTTGGTTTAAGTACAATATCGGGTTTAACTGGCAAATAAAAACCTTGTGATTTTTTGGTAGAACTGTTCCCCCTCAGCTCTTGCTCACTGTAGACAAGAAATTAAAACCAATAAGATTGTAATGTTCCCAGACAGACGAAATAAATTCCCTAACAAACAATTTTTGCATTAACATACTCTACCTTGTAGTTGTAGGGTTTGTTAGAAAAGAGTTCAGGGCTCATGTAGTACGGTGTGCCTATGAGAGTGCTGGCCATGTCATACTGGTTTTCCAACACTCTGGCTATTCCCAGGTCACCCACTTTGATTATATTTGTTCGTGTCAGAAAAACATTCTGAGTTTTAAGATCTCTGTGCAGAATGTGCTTTTCATGTAAATACTGGGGGGAAAAACATACAAATAAAGTTAAGTTGGTCCTTTACACTGAAAACTAAAACCACATTACACAAGTCAAAGAGAAAAAACAGAAACACACATCACTACCAAAGTTAGCAGTGCCCCTGCTGAAGGCAGCATTAGTAAATAAACATTAAGAATGCCTGATATGGCATGGACCCAAAATTTGGCATTACTTTAGTGAAATGTCCCTGTGTGGCTTTAACAAGCCAGCAGAAAAGAGGAAGTAAAAATGTAAAGTTAAGACTCAGACTTCAACTTTATGCTGCATCCATTACTTGACTAGCACTTCTTAGTCTTAAGTATAAAATTTCACTCGAAAATAGAATGTGAGCTTTGTGCAAACAGAAGAAAATTAGTCTTATAATAAACAAGAAGAGGCAGTACTGAACACTTGCATATGTCTGATCACAGCAGGCAACTTTCAAATAGAATTTTCTGTCCAATTTCTTATTTCTCATCTGGTCTTTATTACTTTAACAATTGTTCCTGAAGTTTGATAACCTCTAGTTATTAAATTTCAACAGAGTGAGATGAGATTTAATAGAAATATCAATTTAGTAGTCTAAATTTAACATTAAAAAACCACCAGCAAAACCACAGAACGCAAAATGCTTCTGAAACAGTCTGCCTTATTTTTTTTTTTTGTTTAAGAAATGATATTTTGTAAATTTAGTCTAAACTTTCAGACCAGAGAAACATTTCAGACTAGAATTGTGAATACCCAGGATATCACCACTATCTACTGGGATAAAGAGGTATAGGCATGAAATATGGTAGCAATTTGTTACCTAAAATAGTTAATCTGATTGCAGTGTTCTGTGTACATTCCTAGTGAACTAATAACTATGGCATGTAGATGCTAATCCAGCCAAACTGGAATTCAAAGGCTGCAGCCTAACTGTGGAATTTTTCAATGCAGAAAGAGCTAAATAAATTTCTTTCTGAAAGTGACAAAGTTACACTTTATTTTACCTGCAGTGCCATGGCAATCTGCACAAACCACTCCACCACCTGATTCTCAGGCAAAAGTTGGCCCTTCTGTTCTTTAAGTTTGTGATAGAGATCTCCTCCCTCACAGAAGCCCATAACAATATATAAGAGGCCATCTTCTCCCTGCCAGGACTCTCTGTAGGTGACTATGTTTGGGTGTTTCAACTGGGATAGCAGCTGTGCCTCTTGTTCTGCTGCTTTCCTCTCTCGGTTAGAAGCATTTTTAAGGTTTAACCTTTTGATGACGTACTGTAAAAGAAATTGCAGGGTATATCGTAAGAAATGACAGTAACTATAACAGAATCACAGAATCCTATGCAGAAGCCCTAGGGAATTCCCCAAATCTAAAGTACAGTATTTGAAATCTCTACACATTATTCTATATGGAGGCTACTATTTGCCTAGCAGTTATACACCATTTCTACCATTGTGTCATAAAAATGGAAAAGCTTTGGCTATTCTATCCATCTCCCTCAACATATCTCTGCACAGGAACTTTACAGTGTTGAGCTTTGTTTTGGCTCATGTTCACATTTATACTATTTTCCCCCTCTCGTTTTAAAGATGTGTCTATCGTTCATCTCTTACGCCTGAAATACCTGAAATATCACAATTACTGTCAAAACAGGTAATTTCAATAATAACTTTTAAAATATGATAACATTAAGAAAAGTATGCAGGCATGTGCAAAAAATGTCAATGGATGTCTAGGATAAAAGTCATCTGGCTAGGATTATTTTGCTCTTTCCTGCTAGAAAACCAATCCCAATTCCTTTCATTTTATCTTAAGGAAAAGTAGACTTTTCCTTTCACTTCTTCAGAAATGCAGCACGTTTGTAAAAAAAAAAAAAGATAAACTCAAAAATAGCATCTCACAACTTCAGCAAACATAGCTTGTACTTCTGAAGACCAAAAAATGGTATTAAAATTGTCATATTCACAAGAAATACCTGGTAAAGCTGAATTTCTGAATGCACAAAATAATGCTGCTAAGCTTTTCAGGTCAGTTCATTCTTTCCTTAAAAAACTTGTACCTGACGGAAGACCTCCAAGACAGAACTGACTTGGGATTGGCTGCTTCATATGAAAAATCTACAAAATAGTGAAGTATGGGAGAAAAAGGAAAAAGCTCCTATTAGGAAAATAAATGTGACAAGTAGAGATGCAGCTGGAGGGCTGCTACAGTCAGGGACACACTGAAAAAATACTTTCCCAAAAACCTGAGAGCAGACATCATTTACATTTTTAACAACTTGCCTTAAAACTGTCTGTTGCATTCATGAGTTTCTGTATATGCAGGCTTAAACTTATTCAAGAAGAAATGAAATGAACTATTACAGGGAAGTAGAGACTCTTCTTGGTCATACTGAAAGCCAAAAGGCCTTACGCTCAGTCCTGAATTTCTTTTATGCTGGATTAAGATGGGTTAAATTCTAGGGCTTTTAAGCTACACATGAAAGCTGTTATTTACTTCCCTGGTGTATGCTACATCACATCTGTTTCTTAGGAATGTCAGGGTTTAGCAATAATATCACTGAAGCTGAAGATGAGACCATAAAATCCGTAACACATTCATCATACAGAGCACCAATATTTAGTTCTGACCCCTTCCTGACATAATTTTTGTGGTAATCACTTTTACAGCATCAGCTTTCCACACAACAACCATGCCACTGTATACACGTGACCCCACTTCTACCTGAGAGCTTTTAAATTGAAACATCTGAATCAATTTTTGCTTACTCAGTTTCAGTGTTCTTCCAATTGCTTATGGTGTCTACTTCCCAGGCTGGCCCTATAAATTTAGTCCAGCACACTTAGTGGTGCAGAAGACTGCCCCAAGGGAACCAATTATGCAGAAATCAAAGTACCTTGTGATTTTGTATGTCTAGTATCCAGACCTCTGAAAAACTCAATTTTTCTAACCTGTGACAATGCAAAGCTCCCAAGAGGAATATAACAAAACTAATTGTGTACAGCACCATCTAAGTTTAAAATAAAATAAAAATGCTGGAGCTACTATGTTCTGTGTGACAAGCCAACTTCAAATGTATCTTTGAGCATGGAAATGAGAAGCTTTTAGCTTTATATCAGCATCTATCTTTACAGGATATACTACCAAAATGCAAAAAGTACACATTTAGCCTAACTTTAAACCTAGCACTGGTTATATTTAATTTAATGATGCCTTATTTCATATCAAGCTGTGTACAAGTTCAAGGACAGGCTGGACAGAGCCTTGGGTGACACGGTTTAGTGTGAGGTACCCCTGCCTATGGCAGGGGGTTTGGGACTTGATGATCTTAAGGTCCTTTCTAACCCTAACTATTCTATGATTCTATGATTTTAAACATTTGGAGCTACTTGACCTCCTCCACAAAAAAAAAAAACCAACCCAGCACTCAGCCAACAGCAAATATGCTTAAATCAAATGTGGTTTCTTTCACAGAACATGCAGCACACTGTCAAAGCCACAACAACCAACCATGATCATCCCACTACAGAAGAAAGTTTATTAAAGTTGGCAAAACACACATTTACACACATCAAATATTTAAGGCAAAGTAACAACGATAAGGCAGCAAAGCTCTTGCCAATGCTAATGACCAGTAGTAACATGACAAAGAGATGAAATCTAAGGACCTGTATAGGGTTGAAAGTCACCTCAATGTGCTGTTTACTTTTAGGATGATAAGGTTAGCAATTCTTTGCTGACACTGGACTATGTACCGAAGTGACAGGCCCAGAGGGAACAAGTGCTGGCATCACTGCTATCCAACCAATTCCAAAGGGTTTCCAGGTAGTCCAGGAATGGCCAGTAGACATTCGCTATCCCCCTTTCTTTATCTTGCATTTCCTATCGAACACATCTGCTTTGGCCAGGCAAGACAGATCATTCCAAATTCCCAACAAAAAGGCAAAGACAAAAATGACCACACTCAACTGCCAGAAGCAAAACTCTGCCGGGTTCTGCACAGTCAATAGAGCGAACACAAAGCTCATCTCCCCCCAGCACAGCCAAGGTCAGCAAAAGCCAGCATCAGAGGCTGGTTTTTCCACCTTTGTTATCATTTTTGTTTTCACCACATGTATATAATACCAGGACCATACAAGCAGCAAAAAGCCAAGTGCAACCTTTTCTGCCTCGTGCTAAAAGGAGAAGGCTGTGTTTTCTGTCACCCAAAGCACTACACCAAACTAGGTTGTCCTGCCCCAAACAAGCAACTATACACCAAAAAAACCCCAAACCAGTAGTTTTTAAACGGGAGGGAAGGGTTAGGGACGACAGGGGGGGAAGGGGACGGGGGACACAGTAGTATTTAAACAGGAAAAAAAAAAAAAAGTGTGGACCTTGGGGGTTTGGAGTTTTATTTTTGAGATTAAAGGGGGCGAACAGTCTTCTTCACACCTTTAATAAAAGCCTTCACAGACAGCAGAGGATAAGAGCCTCCCACCCCAGCTCCAGGTCTCCGTCAGGGCTGCAATCCCACACCAGGCCGCAGGCACTCATACCAAGGCCGGGCACTGCAATCCCGCCAACCCCACCAGGCCGCGGCTGCTCTCCTCACACCACGCCACGGCCGCAGGCCGGCCCCGCAGCGACCCGGCCCTCGCTACCTGCTTGCTGTCCTGGCGGTGCCGCACCAGGCTCACCTCCCCGTAGCTGCCCTTGCCCACGGCTCGCAGGAAGCAATAGGCAGCCAGGGGCATCCTCTCGCCGCTCGGGCCCGCTCAGAGCCCGGCCGCGCGGCCGCTGCTGCCATAGAGATGCCCGCAGCTCCCCGCTGCCACAGGGAGCGCGCAGCAGCGGCGTGCAGAGTGGAACGCCGCTTGTCTCTATGGTGCACTTTGCGGCGCTGCGGCGGCCATTTTGGAAGCGGGTAAGGCGGCCATGTTCAGAGCGGGCAGGGAGCTTGCGGAAGGGGTGAGGCGGGAGGGAGCCACCCGTGGCTCCGCCGCCTATTATGAGCTGGGAAGCAAGTGTCTGCCCGAAGGCAGTGTCTGACGAGGGTCCTTAGCGTCAGACCCGTGTGCTGAGCCTCGGGGAAGGGGCCACAGTAAGAGCCCTGTGGGCAGCAGAGCCACAACACTCCAGAGTATCGTAACTGGCCCCAGCACAGTGGGCGACCAGGCGCAGCGAGCCTGGCAGAGCGCACCCGTTACCTGTGCATAGGTCAGAGGACTGCTTTGGAAAGCTCCGGCAGGCTGCAGCAGCAGGGTGAATGGGTATTGACTGTGCAATTGGGCTTGGGTTTCAGTCATGAAGATGAATGGGAAAGCACGGAAAACTTTTCTGGAGTAGCCCGAACACGTGTCAAATACTGACAGCTAATCATATCACCTGAGTGATACGCAGGATTGCAGGAGGTAGATTTGAAGAGGAGCATAAATGGGTTTAAGAGACTGCAAACTCTGTTCATGGTTGCAAGAAATTTGAGCCAGGGACAGCCTTTAAGAAAGTATCAGAAAGATGATGGTTTTCATTGAGAAAAGAAGTGAGGCTGGAGCAGAGAACAATCGCAGGTGCCCATACAGAAATCACTGTTGAATTTCTGTTTGGAGACATTACTGAAATACTGCGTAAATTCTGTTAGAGCAAATTCAAAGTTCGGTATTTGATTTTTCCTGGATGCCTAATGTTTAATCCCACTTTTCACACTGGGTTATTTATTAACACTCAGTAAACAGAGCATTATATATTTATACATACCGTTCAAATTAGAACCTCACTTTTTTCCAAAATGGAAAACCATCTATTGCTTTGTATTTTATTACTGATTCCTGCTTTTGCATCATCAGACTTTTTCATAACACGTGGGAGAAACATCAGGGTAAGTAATCAACCAGGTATGGGGCTCCCGCTCTTCGTGGGTAACTTTCTGCCGTCTAGGGGCATTTCTCAGAGTATACGGTGCTGCCACCAGGAGGTTTGTGTCCTCTGTTACCAGCGAGCGTAGCATCAGACTTGGGACTCAGGACTAGCTTACCTCTAATCAGCCTCAGTTTTCAATCAGCTCCGCAGCTCCCCTATAGCTCTTTTTAAGAGCATCACTTTCCTTTATTTTTACCTGCCATCACCACATCATGATAAAATGTTGTATTGGTCTTATTTTTAAATGCGTAAAACAGCCTGCGCTGCAAAGGAACTGACTTCAGCACCTGTGAAGCAATGCAAAATACCAGTGAAAAGATGCCTCCAAGAAGCAGAAAGCAGAGATGTAATATCCAGATAAATATGTCCATTATTTTTCCTATGTAGTACTGAGGGATATACACAAATACCTAATTTAGTCTTGTGAATTCCCACAGGTCACTTCAAGTTAACTGTGGAGTATCTGCTGAATCTTTTAGTCATGCTGTGGTTTAGTTTCCCAACCTGTAAAATCAGGGCTTCTTTCAGCATGTACTGGTTTAGCAGCCCTCACTTGCCTCTCTGTTTTCTTGGGGCTTCAAATTTCTCTTTTCCTCTGCTCTTCCTCTCTAATTTCTATAGATTTTTTGCACCTACAGTCTTTGCTGTTTTGCTGACAGCAAAAGTCTTACACAAAACCAGATTTTGTTACTGTTGTGCAGCTTAAAAAAATATCTAATAATCAGTGCAACTGGCAAATATGTGAAAATAGCATAGAAACATTTTATCAAGTAACTATTTACAGAAAACAGAGCACATTACAAATCATGTTTTGGTCTAGAATTGTATAATATTTTCAAATGGGACACTATAACTTTCTGTCAACATGGCTTAAAATGACCATGATGTTAGTGAGGTCTCTAGATACATCCAAGTGAATCATTAAGAATGAAAAAAATCACCTAATCCACTCCTCTGTGCAGATCAGGGTCAACTAGGGCAATGAGAATGGCAGAGTACCCCCAAAAATAGCAGAACAGAACTCTTTCAAAACCACTATAGAACCCAGAATTCTGATAAAGAAAACGCACAACAACAATTCTGTAAAATTAATTAAATGCAGGTAGAATGTCTTTTGATTTAGGAGGTAGTATTCAGAATTGCATTATTTGTAACTAAATAACATTTTTGTAGGTTTTTGTATTCTTAAACTGCTTGGTAATTCCACTTTAATGAAAACTTTGTACAAACCAGACTGACATCTCAGTTGTTTCCAGCTTTTCATTTCCAGGGGTCCATACCTCAGTTCATGTTTTGTAAGGGGAAATGATTAGTCACAATAACAGTACACATACAGTAAAGATGATACCATTTTGGAAAGGATGGATTTGAATTGATGCAAACTACACAGACCTTAAAATAGCCCACATAGGTTTGTGAAACATGAGGGGCGTACACACAGAAATCACCTGCGTGGCAATAACAGTTTGAAAGATGAACCTAGAGAAATGTGCACACATTCTGGCCAGTCTTACAGAAGTTGAGAAGCCTCCTCCCCAAAACCTTGCACTACAGCAGATTGAAAAAACTCCAAAATAAACAGAAAATAACCCTCTGTGCTTCAGCTTCCAACCTGTAAAATTCCTAATTGTGAAAGATACCAAAAGCTTTAAATGCACCCAATGTATGTACCTGACTTGATACCATGCTGTGTCTTTACCCCCTTGTTTAGTGGAGCAGGTAAACATGCTCACACAAAATGTTACCCATGAGGTGCTCAGAGCCAAAAGAGATAAGGTTTGTGCAGTTGAGTTTATGGGAATTGAGTTACACAAGGCATTACTGTAATGTGATAGTGTGTTTGAAGCCTGTTGGCTCTTTCAGAAGAGTACATTGTATTTTTGTAAAGCTTCTGATATTTGCACCTACTCTGGGGGCAAATATGCCAAAAAAAAAGTTCTAGCAGCTTTTTATTTTAGCTTCATGCAACCCTTCACCAGTGACTGCCTCTCCTCTAAGCCTGCTGCATTACCATTTTACTTGTTCACATTAGAATGACAGTCTGGTTTTATTTGCTGTCACCTCACAGACAACCTATACTTAAGGAAGCCGTATTGAGCAGATACCAGTGTGATCTTTAGTCTCAGTGACACTTAAATGTGGCACTGAGCACTCAAGCCTTTTCTTCTCACTCTCACCTCATCTCTCAGGCTGTTCATTATTGGTTTTTTAGACGAAAGAAAACAACTTCTTGTGTCACTTGAGCAAAATACAGAATCAGCAGTATTTAAACTTTAATTTCTCTTTCAGACCCACAGTATTTAAAGTGTACTAACATGAATGTAACTAAAAGAAAACTAAGATTCACCAGAACTAGGAATGTTATAAGCAAAATATTTATTCCTGCCTCAGCTGCCTTTCTCTTCCTCAAATTTACTTCAGTTTATTAATGAGGGCTTCTCTCAAGCCTTCCTTCTCCTGAACAACTCTTTGAGTTGGAAGCAGAAGACAACAACATAGGTGCTAAGTGATTTATTTCTAAATGTAGCTTTCTTACGTTAGTAATGATATTTCCCCTGTTTTTCTCTTTACAGAAGCGAAATGCTGATAATGACTTGGTGAGTAAAGTATGGTTTTGTCCAGGCTACTGAGAAAGATTTATAATGAGAAAAATATTTCTACTGTATTCACAACGTTTCTGTGAGCCCAGTCTGTGCAAATGGGTGTTTCTGAGAGTGTATGATGAGCCCAGAGTTGCTTGTTTTAGGCAGTGGGCTGACTAGAAGGATCCTTTCAAAGCTCAGATGGAAACTCCTGGACAATGAAAGAGAATGAACAAAGATTCTTAACCTTACTGTACTTGAATAAATAGCAAAGTTGTTTGAAGTCATCTCTCTATAGCTAACAGACATCCATTCTACATTGGGTGTGTTTTTACTTCTATGTTGTACTTATTTCTAAGGAAGGCAAGACACCTCATCTCTGAGGCTGATTCCACTTGGCACCTGGACTCCCCTTTAGCAATGCTTAAATGTTTTGATGGTGGAGACCTTTGTAACCAGTCAGTCCGAGATCAGGACCACCATAAAAACTGTGAGGTTCTTGCCAATGCTGGTTTTGCTGCAAGAATAAGACCTTGCTGTTGTGGACCTGCCTAACAAGTCACATCTGTTGTAACCTATGCTCTCACATAGTCTCCAGCAATCATATTCCTGAGCATTCAAAGAAAATAAGTATTGCCCTACCTGTTTGCTTTTATAAAGAAGAATGAACCCCAGTTGTGAGGAAGTTGAGAATAACATTAAATGGAATTTGGAGCCATCTGGAATAATTTAGATCTATTTTTAAACAAGATGACTACTTATATCCCTGCTCAATGAGTCACCCACTCAGCTGAGAATTAGACACTAACAGAGTTGAGGCAGCAGTAAGAAGTTGTGCTCTTTGAATAACTGTAACCAAAAGTGATAAGTCTCAGTGGAGAAAAACCCCAGAGTTCTTCTAATGGCAGAATGTTTGCTGTGGTGGTAGCATTTTGTTATAGAAGACATAGCTATAACTTCTGGAATAGCACCATGACAACAATGTGATAGATAGCCAAGAAAAAAAACACAGCTGTGCTCCAGTTCTTGTGATTAGGCCTTTCCTGTTTTGTTTTGGAGTGACAGAATGTCCTGCCACAGTTTCTTTTTACTAATGTGTTTATGGCTGATTAACAGAGCCATCAGTATAACAGCTTTTCTTTCCTTTTGTCATTTTTCAATGTCCAGGTTGTCGATGGGATAGAAATCTGTAGCATGAAAATTGATAGTAAAATAACCTCCCGATTCGCTCACAATGTCATCATCAGTCAAGCTGTCAATCGTGGAAACGTGCACAAAGAAGTCTTCTTTGATGTTGACCTCCCTAAGACAGCCTTCATTACCAACTTCAGCATGTGTGTAATCTTTACAGTATTGTTATCTGTGCAAATGCAGCTGGGAGAAACTGAATCCAAATGTTCATTTTCACATTGCCATTTGATAGTTTTCTGAATGTCTCTTGGGTAATTTACTGGTACTGTTAAAGACACTTGGAGAAAGGCAAACATTGGTACCTATGTAGAAAAGATGACTAATTTTCAATTATTTCAATTCATCATCATGGACCTTAGGGAATGAGGAGGTCTTCTCTGGAGATCCAGTCACCTTTTTAGAAATACCACTTACAGTGGCATTATCAAATCAGAAAAGTTCCATTACTTCATTCCCCTGATGGTATTAAAGCTTAATTTATCTATTAATTTAAAAATCATACCTGAATGAAATGCAGGAAATAGAATTATTCTTTTACATTTGTACCTTTAGTTGCAATAATATGCAATTCTCACACCATTATGAGTTTTAATCCAGTTTAAACATGTCGATCTGTGCTAATCACACTCTGCCTGTTTTATTTTCAGTGAAAAGAAACAGTAGTTTTTAAGGCACAACTATTCTTAATGCACACTAGAACTTGTATTATAGGATGAGATTAATCCCTTATGAAAAATGCCTGTTTAATGGTGTAAGAATTCTGAAGATGAAGTGTTCAGCTGTAGACAGCTACTTTCGGACAGATGAGTCTCATCCAAGAGTTGCCTTGCCATGAGATGAAATGAGATGAGCAAGCTCCTGAAGTGTAGGAATATGGCAGGTGTACGTAATATTACTATCAGCCCTGTTTTGATCTAATTAATTTTCAAAGTAAAAATTGGTTTAGATTCTCTTAAGATACTGACCTCAGAGCTCTTCATTCCATCAAAATCCACTAAGACTAGCTTCAGTGTAAGTGCTCAGATCTTGGCAATATGAGATTCCTGCAAGTGCTTTCTAGCAAACCAATCAATAAACAGAGAATTGCTTGTAATAACTTTTTGTGTATTGGTGCAAACCATTCAGCTAAACTAGGACTTTTTCATCTGCAGGACAATTGATGGTGTCACTTACCCTGGAACTATAAAGGAAAAAGAGGCTGCAAAAAAGCAATATGAGAAGGCTGTTTCAAGGGGAGAGACTGCTGGTCTTGTCAAGTAAGAATGATGTCTTGTGTGGCTTCCACACCACCATCCCCTAGCAAATTGTGAGGTTGGAAATACTTTGTTCTGGCGTATTGCTGAAGTTCATTTTTTATGTGAATGAAGAACAATCATTAAGTTAGAGCTACTGTAGTGTAAAATATAAAAAGAAAATACAACTTCTGGCTACACAGGCAGTATCTGCAATTATGAAAGCCTTTCTGCAGCTATGACCTGTTCCTGGGATTAAGCTCACTGGGAAACTTAAATAGATTCTACAGTTTAAGTATGATTTTAGCAGTAGATCAAGATTCCCATCTTTGTTTTACCCCTTTTTGAAAATCATACTCCACCAACCCAAACAATAAATACTGTGAAAGACAATAAAGATAGTATTTTTCTTACCCACTTAAATACAGAGCTTCAGGAAGAAAAACAGAAAAATTCACTGTCTCAGTCAACATTGAAGCAGCCAGTAAAGTCACTTTTGAACTCACATATGAGGAACTGCTGAAACGACAGTTTGGAAAATATGAGATGTTCATGAAAGTAAAACCAAAGCAGCTTGTCAAAGACTTTGAGGTAAATGGTGAAGTGTATCAATTTGGCCTGTAATTTAAGAGATGATGAAATTCTGTACACCTGTTGAAAGTGCAGTACCATGGTCATTCCCATTGGTTCACAGGTGAGCTAAAGGCCCATATTTTATTCATATTTCTAATGAATCACATGGGAGTCCACACCAGTATGCGTTAGTGCTGGTTTTTGTTTGTAAGCCTGACAAATTATTCAGGTACTAAGCCTCCGAAAGAAATAATGTACAGAAACCTGAAAAATCTATTATGATGCCTTGAGGTAAAATAGGAAACTAGCAGCTTTTATAAATGCTTTTACAGCATAAACTACACCTCTCACATATCACCATGAAACATCATCTTCTTAAATTACAGTGATACAGGTATCACATTCTAGAATATCATGACTTTTGTGTGCCAAAACTTGCCTTTGATCATTCCTATTGCCTTGTTAAAACCTAGCTCTAAGGCAAAATTTTTCTGGTTTATATGCTCAGAAAATTCTGTGTAAAAATCATTATGAGACTCAGCATCTAGAAGAGCTAGTGCAGCAGCATTTAAACACACTATGATAGAAGGCATACTGAAATATACTGGGCACAACTCACACCTAATGGCTGGGTTATATTTTTGAAGGACCTGTGTATTTACTGAATTTTTACAAGATTCCAGTATCAAGTTATACTTCTATTAAAGTGTATTTGTTTCTAGCTTTGATTTTAACTTCTATATATAAAAGGGCCTGTTTCGCAGATGGTGTGTCTACACAAGTGTGGTTTTGCACTGTCATTCTAAATTGTAAGAGTAAATTTCTTTTGATCTTAAGAAAATTCCTCTTTCAAATGTGTAGTTGCCTGCTGATCCTCCTGGAAATGCCTATATTGATATATTGTGATGTAATCAATGACAATGAATTTTCAATTAATATTTCAGATTGAAGTAAATATCTTTGAGCCCCAGGGTATCACTGAGCTGGAAGCAGAAGGAACATTCATCACCAATGAGCTGCAAAATACCATTAAAAAAACTTTTTCAGAGAAAAAGGTAAACGACTACTGCATTCCATAATGTATTACGGTTACAATTCTGAAATAAGGATGCCAGTGCTACCAATGGAAGTGAGAGGAATAAAAATAGGGAAAATGCAGTAAAGGCTTGTCTGTGCAAATGAGCTTACATTTCCAAGCTACCAAGTTGAAGGCCATCCCCATGCAGTTCAGAAGCCACATAGCTGTTAAGCATGGTACTGTACCCAAACCAGTAGGCCCTGTCTCAAACCAGTAACTGAACACTTGGGTACTGATGGGGAAGTAAACACATGAAGAAGGCTCTAGAGAGCAGCCTTCACATATCAGTTATTCATCAATATATATATATAAATACATACAGATACAAATACCTAACCTGATAAACAAGGTTATTCTCATATCTGTGAATATAAATACACCAGCTCTACAAAAATACAAACTTATTTGTGTTCTGCAAGTACCTTTCAGCTATTGAGGTTCAGATCTAATAAAGGCATTTCTTTTCAGGGGCATATCTCCTTCAAGCCGACTCTTGATCAGCAGCGAACCTGTGCAAATTGCTCACAGTCTGCCTTGGATGGGGATTTTACTGTAAGATATGATGTGAAGAGAACAATTCCAGATAATTTGCAGGTAAATCTGACAGCTGGAAATTTTGAGCTGTTGAACAGCCTAGCCTGCATAGTAAAGCTCAGGGAGCAGCAAGGGCCAGCAGTTCCCTAAAGAACAGGGAGCTGAATGTGTCAAAACAGCTGACAGCACAAGGGCTTCACCAGCCATGAGCCCATTACCTAAGCAAGGTAGACCCAGAGACATTAGTCAAATTAAACTGAGAGTCCAGGTCACCACATATGTTTGTGATGATGAGGCAGCCCAGTGTGAAGGTGAGAAATTAGTCTGCAGAGTGGAATTCAAATCAGTGGAGTGGTATGGCTGTGACACAGCTGGAGACAGGCATTCTTACAGTGTAGCTCAGGCAGGGACCAAAGGCCTAAGCTTGTGCTTAAATGAAGCCCCTGGCCCTATGAACAGAGGTAAGACTGGTCAAGGGGGGCCTTTAAAACCCTTTTAGTCCCCTTAGGGGCCATACACCAAATGAAAGTAATTTATTCTTTATGTGGTTTATCTTAATGATATAGAAAAGTGGTTTGGTTTTGGCTTTTTTTTTTTTTTTTTTTTTAGTTTTTGTTTTTTTTTTGTTTTTTTTTTTGTGTTTTTTTTTT
>NDXB01005363.1:30560-87737 GCA_002631895.1 Agapornis roseicollis
TTTTTTTTTTTTTTTTTTTTTTTTTTCAGATTGTCAATGGCTACTTCGTGCACTTCTTTGCACCAACAAATCTTCCAAAGTTGAGCAAGAATGTTATTTTTGTAATAGATATTAGTAGCTCAATGTCTGGAAGAGAAATGGAACAGGTAAGTTACTACATTACTATGGAGTCCCAGTGAAAGAGCCTCTGTCGTGACGGAAGGGACAGGGAGGCTGATAGTACATAAGCACTGCTTAAACTGTACCAGGTGGTTTTATGCTGTAACCTCTCTTAATATGCAGAACCATAAGTACTATTGTGAAGCATTACTGTAGAACAAAATTCTACATATTTAGGCTGTATTTACTTGCATTATGTGCATTATCCATGTTCAT
This sequence comes from Agapornis roseicollis, assembly GCA_002631895.1. Classification (NCBI taxonomy): domain Eukaryota; kingdom Metazoa; phylum Chordata; class Aves; order Psittaciformes; family Psittacidae; genus Agapornis; species Agapornis roseicollis. The sequence continues at coordinate 30,936 of NDXB01005363.1, forward strand.
TCTGTTTCCTCCAGGAAGCAGCAGCTCTTCTCATAGGACCCCTCATTCCAAGATAATACTCAGAGTTTTCAGGTTTCAGTGCATCAAAATATCCATGCTTGCTTGCATGGGAGCTTCTTCACCACCATTTCCCATCGCTTTCTATTTGCTATGCCAGCTTACCTCAGTGTAAGCAACAATCCATGGGCTGAAACTTGATTTTCCTCTTGGCTGCAAAGATTTACCAGATGTAATTGCAACTTGCTGACCTCATTATTGTGAAATAGGCACAGGGACTGGCAAGGACAGAACAAGCTCAGAATATTTGCACCACTGTGTCAAAGTTAAAAATACCAAATGCTGAGACATTAATTATGTAAAATCTGTAAGCACCTCTTTCATTAAATGTTAAGCCATACATTTAAATCTCTTTGTCTTACAGACAAGAGAAGCACTTCTAAAAATCTTAGATGACATGAAAGAAGATGACTACTTCAATTTCATACTGTTTGGCACTGAAGTACACACCTGGAAAGAAACGTTAATCAAGGCCACTCCAGAGAATTTGGATGAAGCAAGGAAGTTTGTTCGGGACATTGACACTAGAGGCAGTAAGCACTTTACTGAAACTTCCAATAGGTCTTTGTGCAAATGAATTTATCAGTTCAGTCTGTGAACATGATGCTAAAAATCTTCATATTTTTATTACTGATGAGATGCTCCTAAAGGTGAAATTTACTCCGTAACATCTATTTGTCCTTATATTCCCAAAATCCAGGTATTTTTCTATCTAAACATCTCCCTATTTGCAAACCCAAATCTTTAATTTTCATACTCAATGAGACCTCATAACATTGCAGTGAAAAAATGGGCCTTTATTTTGACTGTTTATGCTGAAACCAAATTTCTATGTCTACCTTGCAGTGACAAATTTACATGGTGGTATAATGAGGGGAATTGATATGCTGAATGCTGCTCATGAAGGAAACCTAGTGCCCAAGAGAAGTGCTTCTATAGTTATCATGTTAACAGATGGCCAACCAAATGTAGGTAAGTTTGTGTTGGATGGAATAATAGAGTGTGCATTGGCTAACAAAACAACAACAACAACAAAAACCCAACAAAACCCCACCAACAAAAAAACCCAACAAACAACTAAGTTAAAATTTGCTTCCATCTTTGACTTCCAGATGTTTTAATGATTTAAATGCTACGGTACCAGCAGCATACTACTAAAGCAAGCTTTTGATAATGGCTGCTAAGGAATCCGAACATGACTATTCACATTTCATTTTATGATCATTTTATCTATTTAAGAAGAAAACTCAAACATTTTCTGGTTTGATGCAGGCATATCAAATACTCAGGAAATTCAGGCACATGTGAAAAAAGCCATTGAAGGAAAATATCCCTTATATAATCTTGGGTTTGGCTACGGCGTTGACTACAACTTCTTGGAGAAGATGGCACTGGAGAATAAAGGACTGGCCCGTCGCATTTATCCTGACTCTGATGCAGCTTTACAGCTTCAGGTACAGTAATCACTGCTTACATTAGATGAGAGATACATTAATTCAGGCAACTTTACAGACATTCTTATTTTGAAGTATTCCAAATCCTGAAGTGTAATCTCCTACTGAGATACTCAAGAATCTGCTGTAATCAGAATATTAGTTACATTTAATGTTCACCTTCCCTTATATAAGCAGACAGTGGAAGGGAGATACCCTGGGCTACAGAAGAAGGTTTAAGACTTGGCATAGGGTGACACAAGTCATGGTTCTGAAGGACATTTTGGTATGCAGCAAAATTGCTGCAGCCATTTTCTCTCCTCCACCTCATAGATCCACCTCATAGTTAATGTCATGTCAAGGGAAGAGAAGGATGACAAAGCATAAGGAGTCTAGATACTCTGTTTTTAGGAACTCCCTGCAAGCAGGTATATCTTACTGTACTTTTGAAGCATTTTAATCATACAAGGCATAAGAACAGGTATAGGCAGCACAGAACTGATGTTTTTTATTTCTCACATTTCAATAGCAGCCATTTGAAAATGTCACCAAATAATTTAGATACTGGATTTCATTGCAAGCTCTGCCAAAATCAAATACCTACTCTCCTTCAGCTTATTTCATTATTTCAGACTCTGCAGAGAATAGATCTAGAAACTTATTTCTACCAAACAGGGGGGAATCCTGGGATCCCTCTTGATTAACACTGATGGAACTCATCATCTACAGTATGTTGTTCTCAGATTTTTTTCCCTCTCTCTTACTAATGCTGCAGAGCAGGTATGACCTTTCTCATCTCCATTTTTTGTAGATTTTTAGGCCTTGTACTCTGATATTTAACTGAACTTTTAAATATTTCTTATAACATACACTTTCAGCTTTCATTGCTGGATAGCAGGGTGTTTCTGGGCACAGATCTACTTATGAGTTACAGAAACAATGATAGTTAAATGGTTTTCTTTTTCTTTTTTTTTCTTCTCATCCTGTAGGGGTTTTATGACGAGGTGTCAAATCCCATGCTCACTGATGTGGAGTTAAACTACCCAGAAAATGAAATATCAGACCTAACTAGAAATAGTTTTAAGCATTTCTATGATGGATCTGAGATTGTGGTGGCTGGACGCTTAATAGACAACAACCAAAACCATTTGACTGCAGATGTGAGAGGTGAAGGTGTAAGTGTGGATTTCTTTGACTTACATAAGGTTCACAAAATGTCTGCAAGTCCAAAGCTGGCAAAACTTAAAATATTTACCAGCATTTCTTTACCTCAGTGACAGGTTGTGTTACTGCATATGTGAGAAACTAAATGCGCCAGAGTCATTGCTTTTAACACTGCAAATTATTTGCCTAACTCAGTCTGGTATGTGCAGTGATTGAATTATATTTGCTAATAGATGTATCTATCACTTTTCAGTTTAGTTTCTAAATACCCTACCTGGTTCTTTCAGGAGCCAAATGTTCAGTGTCACAGACATTAGTCTTCACTGGGAAAAGAAAACTGATAGATAAGACAGCTGAATATTTGAAATGCCTCCCTCTTAAAATAGGCAAAATCTACTTCTAATACAAAGTGATCTAAATACCTCTCCAGATCTGGATTCTGTAAAAATATTTGCCCCTGATATTCAAGAAACACAACACAAACATATTACAGATAATGTTATCTTAAATATTGTGAACTTCACATACACCGTATGCACTGTGATATAGTAAATATATTATATGAAATTAGGTATATTTCAAATGCAAATAATGTATTATTAGTAAGTTAGCCAGCACATCTGCTTTAACGGGTTCTTGTGTGAAATCAGCACCATAATCAAAGTTCTTTAAATCCTGAGTAGCCAAATTCTACTGAACACAACTGCCATGTGAATTTGGAAACAGCATTATGGCCTACGGTGTACACTACTATGATTCTATGATTCTACTAACCTTCACAGAAGCAATGGAACAAAGATCCTGATACAACACTAACAATTTCCTGGGCAAGTGTCAGTGTGGGATCAGTCTGGTTTTCAATTTAAGAACATTTTCAGATATGAAGGTGTTGATTTGGGCATGCTCTGGAAGTTCCTGGCTACTTCGGATACAGAGAAGTTTCCCTATTTCTAACAGGCTAATGATGCCCTGTCATATACTACACAACACGATGCTGAGGAAACAGCTAAAGCTTTCCAAGAACAAGAATACATATTTGGAGAGTACATTGAAAGGCTCTGGGCTTATCTCACCATTGAACAACTCCTAGAAAAACGGTAATTATATCTAGGATAACAACTATGAACCCTTTTAAGCCATCTGACTAGCAGCTTCTAGGATGTGAAGCTGAAATTCACTTCAAACTGAGGTGCCAATAGGAAACCATAAAAACCAGTAAGAAAAATCTCCCAATCTGTTCTCCTCCCCAGCCTCAGTATTCCTGTTTCAGGTTGCAAATTACACAGTTTAAAATTATTGCAAATACAAAGCACAGTTTTGCCAGTGGACTGTAATAAATATTCCTTATTGATAAGCTAGCTGCAGAGAAACAACTTCAGTTTAAAGAAAAATATTTAATCCAGAATTCAGTGAGTAATGTAGCCATCACTGATGCCAAGAGTCTCTACCTGTATTCAGTATTGCAGCTACAGGAGAAGAAAAGGAGAATCTCACAGCTGAAGCCTTGGATCTCTCACTAAAATACAAGTTTGTAACACCACTGACATCCATGGTGGTAACAAAGCCAGAAGACTATGACAATAAAGATGGGATTGCTGATAAACCCATTGAAGGTATGGACATTTTCACAATTGTACTTTATTTGAGCATCCAAGTTCCTTTGATGTTCCCCTACAGAAAGGCTTTTGTATGGACACAGTTTTAAACATGTATCTGAAGAATCTATTTTCTAAGCCTTGCACTTGTAAGGTGTACATAAAATGACTTTTCATTGTAAAGCTCATTTCCATCAAGCCATCCTTCATTACTGAATTACACAGGCAAAATACTAGAAATTCAAAATAAGTGTAACTTTAACCTAAATATATAAAGTATTTTAGATCAAAAAACCAAAAAGCAAGAAGCAGTTCTAATCTAATAATCAGCTATATTCAGTTTAATTCATAACAGTGTTCATATATATTGCAGAAAGAGAAGCAATGATACTGAAAATGCACAACTTGTTCTTAATTCCTCTGATCTTTTGGCTCATTATGAATTCCTTGCTCAGTAACACTGTGCTTTCATCCAGTTCAGCTGCTTTGTTTAGCCTCTGTGAAATGAAGCAACTCTGTTCCTCTTTAGCAAAGTAGAGACCAAATGCTATCTGCTCAGTGCACCCTGAAGTCACCTCACCCTCATCTGTATGTTTTGCTCAGGCCATCCTCTTCTCTCCCTCACTCAACGTGTCTGACAAACTTCCTGTGAGGCTTTTCCATCTGCTCTATTAGCAGCCATTAATTTTTCCACAAACTTTTGCTTAGTACCCCTAAGTTTAAATTTACAGATGGATTCCATAAAATGGAAAACTTACCCAAACATTTGACAGAAGTGGCATCTGCTCAGAGCCATCGTCAGCTCTTTGCTTCCCCTTCCCAGGTATTTGTAGTACAAAGGCCTTTTTCCAAGTAAATCCTCTTTGTATATAGAAAATGTAGAGCAGTAATAGGAGAAAATGCTTAAAACACTGCTGCTGTATAAGAAAAGAAAAATAAGTTACACACCCTAGAGTCTAGATTCACAAAAAAGACTATTGTATCATCCAGTCAGTACTAATAAATGATGCAAAAGTCTTGAAAACCACAAAAGAGTAAACCCAATAGATACATTTTGCAACGTGGAAATGGCATAACAATAAACCAATTACTAATTGTGCTCATCATATGCATAATCAATTGCATTTCTGCTGCCTCACATAACAGCTTTTTACTTTCAGTATGTTTTTGTTTGACCTACACATATTGAGTTGTATCATTGGGAAGACTGCAACTGTAAAATACTAAAGATGTCCAGTTGAATTGCCTGTCAGCTGGTTTGTTTGGGGATTTTTTTGTTTATTTAGGGTTGTTTTTCTTAGCCTGTATTTTAACAGGGCCAGAATCCTTCCTGCTTAATTATACAACCAAAATAAAATTTCTCTTTTTCTTTGTTTTACTTCTCCCTTGCCCATGGGAACAGCTGAAGGTATGTACATTTCTTATTAAATTTACTTAATATTTTTAACTGTTAGAGATGGATTTCCTGCATCACTTACCTTATCTAGGACACAATATTTTAATATAATTCTTGGTGAATAAATCAGGAGCGTGTTATGAATAGATTAAGAGCTTTTCAGCTGGAAAAATCTGTAAATACAATTTTCAGCATTGTTCCTCCTATCTCAGATCATTTCACCATCCTACCACAGATCATTTCACCATCCTACCACCACAAAATTCAGGTCCAGTACAAGTAAATTTTCCACGGCTAGCACTGTCAACTCCCAGATCCCTGTGCATAGCAGTCTGTCATACAGACATGTCTTCATTGATGCTGTGATGGCTGCTACTTCAGCACAAAGCCCTCGTCTTCAGACACACCCTCATAGCTTCAGCTGTAAAAAGAGAAGAAGACTGGAAAAACACAGAAGGAGGTGGGAAATCATACTAATTTCCCAGTTGTGCACTTTAGAACAAGACGGCACACAGGAATCAGAGAAGAGAAGGTTGTCCCAGCAAATTCCAGGCCTTTGAAGAAGTAACACTTTTGCTGAAGATCAGTGTGCTTTCTGCCTGTTAATGACAATGGGCATGCAGTACTATACTGACTGGTTTGACTGACTTTTTTAAATATTCAGAATTTTATCCATAAATACAAGATTTTGGAGTTAGTTTTGGTGGAAGGAAAGAAGTGGGAGATTGGTTTTGATTCCTTCTAGCCTCTAAAATAACATTTTGTTTCATTCACAGCAGAGGCTGCCGTACCTGCTATGCTGGGTAAGTCATTAGTTTTAAGTTTCTGATGAAGCAGCATCTGTCATAGGAAATTGATTCAATCAACTGAAGTTAGTGGAGAGATAGAAACTGCCTTTTCTGTATTTACAGCTGTGTTCTGACAAAAGCTACCAAATTCTGCTCCTCTACAATGTTGCTCACTGCTAAAAACATTTACAGGTTGAAAATTACCAGGTTTAACAGTTTCAACTAAATAGCTTTTAAGGAGGAAATAACAGTTCACCAAACCACCATTTTTTCCTGAAAGCTGTTTCCCCAAGAGCAGAGGATGGACTTGAACTTGTCTCTCCTCTGGACTTACATAAAGCAAGGGACTATGATATCAGCATCTCTGACTAAATTAGTATGTTCAGTTACTTATATAGAAAGAATTTAAATGAGAGAGAGAGAGTACACAACAGACCCTTCAGATTGGTGGCTGGGCAATGAGAGAAATGAGAGAATTACGCTGAAGTTTTTGCCCTGGCAATTAGATTCCATCTCTCTTAAACAACTAAAAAAAGAGATTTTCCTCAAGTCTTCATTGAAAAGATTTAAATTTATTCTGGGAAAAAAAAAAAAAAGAAAACACAAAGTCAAAACCTCGTAAGTATTCAGTGGGTGATGTTACCTTTCCTTGCTGATACTCAGCTTAATCCTGAAGTGTAAGACATTTGTGTCCTACAGATACATTACTTGGGTCTTCTGGAAACCCTCAAAGTAATTTAGACTACAAGTGAAATCTATCTCTGAAGCTTTGCTTGATTCAAAAGGGACACAAACTGTCATTCCATGGATTATATGCTCTAAAAACTAGGACGGAATTAGCAATTTGCCTAGCACATTAACTTCCTGACATCTTAGATGTACTGTGCAGATAGTGTGTAAAAATTCATTTTGATGTGAGTTTTTTCACTTTTTTTTTTTTTCCTCTTCACTCTCTCTACAGTTTCAAAGGTATCTTACCCATACAGGTCACAACCCACATGGCATACTAGTGGTGAGTAATGTCTGCTTAGAAGGAGAACAGAGAGGGTATGTAATCGTACAAGTCTTATGAGTCTTTTAGATAATTCCCTTCCACAGAAGCAGACATTTTTCATTTCTAAGGGGCTGGTATTTTAATTTGCTTTAAACATCTCTAAATGTGTTTCAAAGATCAAGTTACTGAGATTATACACAAGCATCTTCTTAGTCCTCCTTCCCATTGCTAGACTTAGTGTTGAGAACTGCCTGTTCTCTATATGAACTTCCATCCCTCAGTAGTACTTTCATGGCTCTCAGAGATCAGCACTTCAAGGTGGCCATCCTGAACCTACAATACATGTGCCAAATGTCACAGTGGTTGGGAGACATGGGATATATGTTATTCACCTGGGAAAGATGAGGGGAAAAAGATATAGTTCCTTTTGGGGAGACGTTAGCAGCTTCCCTGGGACCCCACTGCTCCTTTGGAGGATGAACTGGACTGAGCTGGCCATCCAGCTTGTGCAGGGACTAGTTCTCAGCATCAGCAGTTCCAGCATCACAACATTAAATGTTCATGTGGAACTTTGCTGTGTATCACTGTACAAATACCAGTGATTTGCCTCTGCAGTTGATGGAGATCCACACTTCATTATATCAGTACCAGAAAAAGAAGATGCCATTTGTTTCAATATCAATGAAAACCCAGGAGCTGTGTTAAATTTAATAACTGACCCAGTTACAGGTGAGTTTTAGTTTATTTTAAATTCTTTGTGCTCTACAAAATATTAATCTTTTGTCAAGAAAATCTTGTTGTCTGTGGAAAGCCACAGAGCAGTCTCCAGAGCTTATTCTACTTTGGCACAAATATGGCCAAGTAGTTCTGATCTGGTTTTCACCTTGTGTTTGTTTCCTTGAGTTGTTAAATTTCCATGACATCAGTTGACCAGCCCTATCTACATAGAACATTGATGTTTCCTTTTTATACTAGGCATCACAGTCAATGGAGAACTCATCGGTGATAAGAGAGCAAACAGTGATGCAAAGATCCAAAACACGTATTTTGGAAAACTTGGCATTGCAAATAAGTACCTGGATTTAAAGCTGACAGTAACTCCTGAGAAGATCACAATTCAGAACGGCAATGAAAAAACAGGTTTCACCTGGCTTGACTCAGTCACCTTGCAACAAGAAGGGTAAGGCCTGCAGAAACAGTAAGGCTCCTCTATTACTGTGCACAGTACAGGATTTTTAGCATTGATCAGTAACAGACTTCTAAGATTTGTTGTCTGAATATATAACAGAAACTGAATTGAATCCATCTGTATTCTGCTTTGTACTTTGTTGTGTAACTGCTGAATGGTTATTCATCAATTCCTCTGCTTGGAATAAGTAAAGAATTCTCCCTTATTTTCTACTACTGCAACTAAGGTAAAACAAGATTTGGTATTGTGCTTAATGCAACAGTGTCTTACAAACACTTAAAGAGTAATTTCAGACAGTGTGTGTAATCTTTTAAACAAAACCAGAATACTGTGCTGTAAACAATCTCCATTTTAAGAAACAGAAAATGTGGTAATCATAGAATAAGTACATTTTTCCCTGTCAGAAGATATATTATTCATGAGATTTATCTGTTATTTGTACCTGTGCCAAACAAAGTTTAGAAAAGGAATGGCCAGCATCTCCTCCTCATTTACAGTTTCATTGTGTACCTGGAATGAAACTACCATCTTCTCAAAGCATGGCGCTGCAGCAGAAGGAGCACTGGAGCAGAAGTGCTATTCATACAGCAGGCTTATTTTTTATTAAAATAGCCACTTGGATGCTATCACTTACACAATCAAAAGCAAATCTTCAGTGTCCCAGCACTTACCTAGGCAGTTCAGTCGTTGTCTTTTCTGGAAAACAAAAGGGAAAGGTGTCAGGTAGCATTGAGGCAAGGAAATGATGGTTTTTTCACATTGCAGGGGGGTTGGACTAGATGACCTTTGACGGTCCCTTCCAGAAACAACTTCTATGATTCTATCAATAACATTTTGATTTACAGCATGAGGTGATGTTTCTATATATCACAAACCTAGCTGTGATTAATTGTGCTGTTATAAGACAAGTTTTGGTAGAAACATCTTGTTGAAAAGTTTAAAGCTAGCCTGCCTTTTACAGTGTACTTCAGTAGGAGTCTTTGGCGGTCTGTGAACACACACCAGTTCACATGGACCAAACAGGCAGTAAAACCTCTCTTTTAATAAATACCGAGGAAGTGATAAAGCCATGTTTGTTTGTAGGATCTATTTCTTCTCATTGCTGTTAACTCAGGGAAGCACAATGTCCTAAGTCAAGTTTCTCTTTTTCTTCAGTTTAACTTTGATAATTAACAGAAAAAGAAATGTGGTGCTCACAATGGGCAGCGGTGCCTCCTTTGTTATTGTTTTGCACCAAGTGTGGAAGAAACATCCTCTACACCAGGATTTCCTGGGACTGTATACATTGGAAAGTGACAAACTGTCTGAACAGACCCATGGACTTTTAGGTATGGCTTCATTTAGTGTTTTCATGCTTGTCTTTCTTTACGAGGCTATATAATTTGTAGACACAATCTTGCAGTTAGGTTTTCTGAATTGAGATAGCAGAGGAAACGTGACATTGACTGGCTGTATTAAGATTTCTTGCAAAACATTCTGAGCTCAGAATGTTGGGGGTGTTTTTATGCATTATATTTTCATAAATTCTGCTACTGCTGCTGAAATAACAAGCATCCAGTGTCCTCACTGGTATCTTTGAACCTCTTTAAACTATCTACAGATTACTTTCTTCCTCACTACACTATTCTCCCTGTTTGTTGGATGGCTTGAGCTCTACTTTCTCCTAAGCACAAACACTCAGGGAAAAATGCTCATTGAAATTTGCCAAACTTCAATTAGTGCATCCTTGTAAGAAACAAAGTTGTTAAGGTGTATTTTGATTTATTAGTATATATATTCATGTCACAGAATGTCATGCATTAGCTAAGGTTTTCCTCATGTCAGCTAACATTCTTTATTCTAATAGAAGGCAAAGTTGATAATTCAGGGATCAAAATTCTGACCCCACTGAATCCTGCTTTGTCAGTGTAGTGAGTTTGGTGATGTGCATTCTCTGTTGGAAAATACACAGATAGCAGCCATTTTCCCCTGCCTCCCAGTTTTCACTTACAAAATGAGGTAAGGGCAGCAAACATTCACTTTGGGTCAATAAGTTTACTCATTGTGGAAAATAATGAACTGCTACTCTTCTCAGTCTTGATATGCACTTTGAGGCCCAAGGAAAATGAGCCACGGTGTATCAGTGGTAGTACCTAAGACATGCTGGAACGAAACAGAAAAGGAGCAGAAAAAGGATGGAATGTTATTTATGCTTTCCTGCTCCATGGTCCTCATACATGATCTCTCCACACAGAAATTACTCTGCTGTTATGTGAATTGCAAGTAGGAAAAAAAATGTGCATGGCCCACATGATGTAGGTACACCATGTTATATACAGTTCAGTGACTTACACCCCTTATCTCTATTTTCATCGTCTTTGACTTTGCCCCTGTACTACACTAAGTAATCTAAAATCTCTGTGCATTGTAGCACTCAGGGCACCACCAGCATCCTGCACCAGCCCAGACAGGGCAAAAGTGTGTGAAAGCTCACCCTGGAAGGAATGTAAAAATTCTTTAGGTCTCAGCCTTATTCCAAGCATAATCACATCTAAGAGTTTCAGAGCTCAACATTGTATTGTTACAAAATTTTGTATTGTTTGATACAAAAAAGCTAATGACTTGGAGAGTATGTAATAAATACAACTGAATAGACAAGACACAAAATGAGGACATCATGAAGGATATCTAGAAAAGGCTAATTTTACTGTGCACTCAGAAGCTGGAATTTACATCCAGGTACACAGAGAACTCTTGCATGTGTTCAACCTTACTCAAAGCTTGGTGTTTGCTGATCAATTCAAAACTCTGAAGGGACATGGAAAGCAGCACAGGAATGCAGAACTGTTTTAGTGTGTGCAACATGCCTGAAATTGTAATTTTGGCTTCTATTTTTAGGACAGTTTTTCCACCCCATTGACTTCACCATACTTGAAATTCATCCTGGGTCTGATCCTAAGAAACCAGATGCCACTATGATTGTTAAAAACAATGAACTGACAGTAACAAGGTAAACAATAATTAAGTCCTTAGCAAAGACTTAGGAAAGATTACCTTGTCAAAGTGTTGTTTCTGCTTCCATACTCCCATGATGGTGTTTTCCTTTCAGGGGCTGGCAGAAGGATTACAGAATCAATCCGAAGCTTGGCGTCGATATCCCTTGCTGGTTTGTTCATAACAACGGAGCTGGGCTGATAGATGGTGTTCATACGGACTATATTGTTTCCAGTCTGTTTTAAACAGCTACAACTTCCTCCAAATTCATGGGTATAAGGAGTATTTGTCTGAAAGAATAGTTTTTTCAATGTTCGAGATCTGTTAAACATACAAAAGCTTTACTGTGTTTGGCAGTGCCAGCGTATGGTGGATTCTCACTGAGTATTTTAGTGCATATTTGATCCAATGTGAAGTGCTGAACAGCTATACTACCTGTGTGCACAGATGTCACTCATCCCCTGAAACATTTTACTGAATTCATTTACTAGTTTTAACATCCTGATTTTAAATTTGACTTCGTAAAACATAACAGAAACATTCTACCCAAGTTTAAATCAGTAACTGAGTGTCAGGAGTGATTTTAATAAAAGCATCAGTACTTAATGCCTTGTCCTATTATTCCAACAGCTGTCAATATTTCCCAAAGTCCAAGATACCAGATGCATTTAGAAGTTCATCAGAAGAGGACAGCTGACAGGCCAGCATCTATTTCAGGATAATTCTATAGTACTTCAAGCCAACTGACCTTGACTGCACACTGCTGAGTGCTGGTGCAGAGGAGTCTAGATGACTGTTAGCATCCAGAATGCCTGTATTTTAGTGTTTTAATTTGAACCTAACTTGTGAATGCCCAAATCTTTATAAAATAATGAAATGCCACCGTTCCAAATGGCACTAAGATTTAAGGAATAGAACCTGTCTTTTGGACAGTATCTTTTTTGTGAAATTTTACTGAAAGGCCATTACAATCTTCCAGTAAAATTCCTCCCTCCACTGCCATAACTGAATTTATGCACATATTTCAGGACAAGAATTGTCCCATTTATTTATATATTCACATTGTACTGGAACAAATTGTAAGCTATTAGTTCTAAAGCAAAAAAATAAGCATATTTCTTACTTGAGATTTCTTTAATCAGCTGTAACAACACAACTGTGGTCTCAAATGACAAACTAGAAATTTCCCTGTTATACAACAAGGAGAGAAAGTCCACATGTGGGAAACAAGAATGCAGACACACATGAGGAAAGAGGAACCTAGTGTGAAAACCAGAGATGACGGAAGATATGGTGGGTTAAATTGAAAGAACAGACATAGATGTGAACAATGCAACAGAAAAGTCAAAGAGGAAAAAAATAGAGGAAAAATATACTTACTGTTAACTTTCTGGGAGAGGCAGCCCTTCTCCAGGAGCCAAAATTTTGCAGAAGAAAAAAAAAAATGAATTGTTGAAGGGAGGGGGGAGTGCCACAGTGGGTCAGTGTCTCTGCCTGCTAAATTCAGGCAAAAGTGATGAAGGGAAACAGTAGTTTCTACAGAAGGTCTTAAGTTACTGAAAAATGAGTGAAGTTCATGCACACGGCACCACTGGGCACAGGCTCAGCTACAGCTTTCCTCTCTTAATTCATGGGGATGAGGCAAATCTCCAGAGGTGGCCAGAGCCTTGTTGGCCATGACTGAATTGTCAGGCAGAAGCTGATCTCAGGGGCTGGAGTCTGCTCTGCATTGCTTCGGCGCAGGCTGAGGCACTCTTGCTTACACTAGAGATAGAAAAATTCCCTTTTAATATATAGTTCTTCCAAGATTCTGGCAAGGTAGGAGATAACCACAAATGTAACTACAGATAACAATAAGGGGAGAGAGTAGCAGAGAGATGCTTAGTTAGTTAGATAAAATTTTTACTCCTACCACTGACATGGAGACACCCTATAACTAAAAGCAGGGAGCAGTAAATCCACTGAAAAAACCAGCATCATCAGAACGTAATCCAAACACCAAGCTCATTTATAACAAGTAATCTCTTGCCTTTCAGAGTGGAAATGACCTTAAGATCATCCAATTCCAGCCCCTCTGCCATGGGCAGGGACACCCCACACTAAACCATGCCACCCAAGGCTCTGTCCAACCTGGCCTTAAACACTACCAGGGATGGCACATTCTCAACTTCCCTGGGCAACCCATTCTATCGCCTCACCACTCTCACAGTAAAGAATTTCTTCCTTATATCCAATCTAAACCTCCCGTTTTGAAGGTTGAACCCGTTACCCCTTGTCCTGTCACTACAGTCCCTGATGAAGAGTCCCACCCCCAGCATCCTTACAGGCCCCCTTCAGATACTGGAAGGCTGCTTTGAGGTCTACACGCAGCCTTCTCTTCTCCAGGCTAAACAGCCCCAACTTTCTCAGCCTATTTCATATGGAAGGTGCTCCAGCCCCTGATCACCCTCGTAGCCTCCTCTTGACTTGTTCCAACAGTTCTATGTCCTTTTTATGTTGAGGACATCAGAACTGACTGCAAGTCAGGGGCTGCTCTGCAGCAAGTCTCTTATCTGATCTGCAGGTGTTTGTAAAACAGCCTCCAGAACTCTGCTATGACAAGTGGGACTGCAGGCAGTGTGGATCATATTCCCCCCTATGTGCCTACTGCTAATTTCATCATCTTTCAATGTTGTTACAAACCCATCTCCAGAAGAACCTTAACACAGCAAGACTGGGGTTTCCCCCATAAAATAAAGAGATAAATGGTAAACTAATCCTGCTCTAAACTTTTCAAAATCCACAGTTCAAGAGCATTATCAGTTGTAACTGCCTCAAGAGTGTACGTCTTAGAAATCTGTTACTTCACATTTGTGGATTTATTTGACAAATTGTTGGACTGGGTGATGCCACTATTTGTTTTTAGTTGGAAACCTATGTCCATGTATTCATATCACAATGAGAGCTGATAATGTTAATTTTATTCAGTTCATTCACATAGATCTTCAGCAACATAATCCCATTGAGTATTATAAACCAATTTAAAATAACAAGCAAGCTCATTCTCATCTTGAAAGTGTAATTATTTCAAGGTAAAAGATTTATCACAGTTGTATACAGTAACAGGTAAGGCTTTAACTGTGTGGTTTTCTTGATGAGAAAAACCATTTGGAAGAACATCATTTGCATAGTTTTCTTTCCCAGAATACTCTTCTCTAGGGAGTTAGATCTATTGCCCAGCAGGAAACAGGTTCACTGGCTGACTCTAGGCTCTAATCGTTCTTGTACTGCCTGAAAAAGAATCAAAGCAAGAAAAATTTGGGATAAAATGATCAGAGAGCAGGCCCAGAATTGATCTGCTTGTAGATGGTACCAGAAGCCCACGTGGCCCAGCGAGGACCTCTCCACTCCCAGTGCTGGAGGTGGTGGTGATGGGGGCACAGGGACAGAAGCTGCACACTCACAGCATTTCTTCCACACCACAAAAACTTGCTAAAAGCAACTGAAGTGTAAACATTTTTTCTCATGGTAAATGCAGCTGAGGAAACGCCCTCCCCCATCCTTATGAAGGAGGCAGCAGAACCTTACTTTATTTGGCATTTCTTATGAAAACTATATCCCCAGGTTATGATTGCTGCCTGCTCCCTATCCCCATCTACCCATCTTTCCAGGCTGTCTAGATCATAAAATCATAGAACAGTTAGGGATGGAAAGGACCTTAAGATCCTTCTGAAGGACAGCACAGCACCCTAGGGTAGCAGCCACTCCTCCCAGTGTATTGTCAGCAAACTTGCTGAGGAGGCACTCTATTCCTTCATCCAAGTCATTGATGAATAATTTAAACAAGACTGGACCTAGTACTGACTCCCAGGGAACACTACTAGTTACACGTCTCCAACGAGACTGTGCCCCTGGCCACAACCCTCTGAGATCCCACCATTCAGGCAGTTCTCAATCCACCTCACAATCTGATTGTTCAGCCAGCGCTTCCTGAGCTTGCCCAGGGGGATGCCAAGGGAGACGGTGTCTAAAGCCTTGCTGAAGTCCACTGAGGAGTCTTTCATCAGCTCTCTGATTCATGTTGGAATTATTCTCAAATCGTGCTTTTGAATAAAATTGACCTAGGAAACAGACACAAATTATTTTAAAATAGGAAAAACTCTGAAAATTGCTGTTCATTTAACCCAAACAACAGCTGTAGCATCAAGAAAGCAGCTTGCTGCCCCAGAAAACAAACCAACAAAACATTTCTAACACTTGGAAGCACCCTCAGCAAGCTAAGAACATTCCTGTGTTTCAGCTGTGATCTGTTATCCCTAACACTCCTCCACAGAGAGATTCATCCTCACTCTGACGGGTTTTCAGAGGGCTTTGTGGGTTTAGAATATGCAGCCTCTCTGTCTCTGAAGTTTTTGAAACAACTTCAACTTCAGTCCCACCAGGATTTTTGAAGCTGGGATGCTCAGCACCAGCTGACTTTCATTTTCTAACCCTGACTGTTTACAATTTTATGTCCATTATTTATAGTCCACTATTTGACATCAAATGAATGTGCTGCATAAATTAATGTCATTCCACAGCACTGTTGAGGTTAAGCCCAACTATTATTTTAGTCTTATTGTAACATATTCTAACCCAATCATAGTCAGTAGAAAAGTACTATGTTATGTTTCCAGTGTAAAACCTCCCCTCTTGCAGAGCAGGGTCCACTGTGCAGTGAGAGGTGATGTTAGATGCCTGAAAAGAATAGATTAAATATAAAGCTTCTCGGGAATCCCCAGAATTACAGCATTCCTGCTGCCTTTCCTGTCTATTCCTTTTCATAAGAGCTGGTCAGGACTCAGGGAAGTAAAGTCTGAATAAGGGCTTATGATGTGGCTGAACATACACACCACATACACACACACCCCACACCCCCCCGATTTTCATTTCAGGAGCTTAGTTACAAGATCCCTCTTTGTAGCACACAATCTGTAATGATACATACCCAGAGCTCCACTGACTTTGTCAGAAAAATGGTCAGTGTTCAAGAAATGCAGCCCAAGGAAATCCTCTGGAAACTTTATAAGGGAAATTTTTACTGTGACTGTATCAGACAATGATGCTGTAACGCTCCTTTCCTTTTCAACTGAGATGCTCAGCCTGGGAAGTAAATAATGACATTATTTCCAGGAAGAAAACAAAGAACAATCTGTATTCAGATAGATGTTCATCAATTAAAATAATTTATGTATTGTGCCTCCTTGCAATTGCATTTTTCATGATCAGTTGGTGATTATTTTTAAGCTGGAAAATACTAAGTGGCATAATCTTTTCTCTCTATGCTGTACAACAGATCTTTTTCATATCAGGTTACATACAAATATACCAGAGAAAAACTTGTTGCTGATGAAAACACCTTATTATGCATAACAACAAGAAATACTTGGACAGAAAAAAAAATTCATCATTTTAATGAGACCAGATAAAACAATTCAATCTATTTTATCAACAAGTCCAATACTTTTTTCTTGGCTATTTCACATTTTTTTTCAGACCTTGCCTTTCTTCTAAGCCATTATTTTTTTTTTTTTTTGACCCAGGTGGGCTTGCAGGACACACACATTCACCCCTGCAGACCAGGTTAGATACAAACACCCCTACATATGCTGGTGTACAAAGCACTGCAATTGCAAAGGTGCTGGTTTGAAGCAGGAGGATCATTTTGCTTGGCAGGCAACAAACTATAGAGGGGCAGAAACCCAACATGTCCTTGGCTCCATTTGGATTACAAAAATAATTGAAAGCAGTTGGTTGAGGTCTTCTGTTATTGTCTAGAATGGCTTCTAAGGGAGGGAGTGCTGTGTGTCCTGTGCCCCACACTAACAGCAGATCCCCTCAGAGGTTTATTCAAGCAATGCAAAAAGCTGGTGGAACTAGTTACATTCTGCTCTTTCCTATGGTGGTGAAGAATCCTGCTCTAATTAGTTCCACAATAAATTCTACATTTAAAGTACTCTCTCCAACAATGGGCATTTAATTACAGACAGCTATTCAAACACATTCTGCTCTTTCCTTTGGTGGTGAAGGATCCTGCTCTAACTAGTTCAACAATAAATTCTACATTTAAAGCACTCTCTCCAACAGTGGGCATTTAGTTACAGACAGTTATTCAAACACTTTCTGCCTTTCCATAAAAAAGGTCAGCTGGCCAGATGTGAGTTGTTGCTAAAACAGAGGAGATAAAAACCCTTCAGCCTGTGTGGAGCCAACTGATAAATAAAAAGAGACAGTGAATGTCAAAGCCATCACTTTGCAGCACTCGATCTGCAGCTGGAGGAACACAAAGTATCTGATAGCAGCTGGCATGGCAGTGGCACGGGGGCTGCTA
Source organism: Agapornis roseicollis (assembly GCA_002631895.1). Classification (NCBI taxonomy): domain Eukaryota; kingdom Metazoa; phylum Chordata; class Aves; order Psittaciformes; family Psittacidae; genus Agapornis; species Agapornis roseicollis. The sequence continues at coordinate 48,874 of NDXB01005363.1, forward strand.
TATGCCACAGCAGGTCCTTTCCTTTGGAAGATAAATGTTCTGCCTCTGACATCAAAACAGAAAGCAGGCTGAAAGTGCAGTTGTCTGATTCTATTACACATAGAGAATTAAAATCAAACCTTTTTAGTTCTCTGTATTTGAAATGGAGGATTGTGAAGGTACCCTACTTCCACTCATGATGAGTTACTCATGGGATAGGACATTTGGAAGCACTTGAAGCAAATGTGAAAGTGGAGGCCTGGATGAAGACAGATCTGATGCACTGTGAAGTCTGGGAAAGGCCAGGGTGATGATGGTTCTTACCCCTGGATGGTGGAGATGGCCGACTCTGTCCATGGCAGCTGAGTGCTCTCATTATTGTGGTGCAGGACAATTGCATCTACAGAGACGTGGATTTGGGCGGGGGGATTCACATAGTTGATTTCAAACTGCACAAAGCGATTTATTCTTTCTCCAAGTTTACCCGTCATAGTGAGTCCTTTAATGACATTAACAAAAAATTGTCAAGTGACTGTGCTTTTAAGGTACGAGTGATCTCAATAAAGCTGCTTCAGCTTTGTTGCTGAAACACGTTCAAGGTCTCAAACCTAGTTCTGGGAGGCACAGTACTGCAGGCTTCAGCTCCATGTACCACAAGACTGTGGTGGGGTCACCAGAGTCCATGGCCCTTCTGAGCATGGGACCACAGAAAAACTGCAGTTTGTAAGGAGTATGCATCTTTCCATTAGCAGGTAGGGACCACGGGGTTTAAGGTCTCTACATCCTAGGAAGCCCTGAAAGGCTGGGCTAAAAACCCTTAGGGGAAAACCCTAAAGACCATGGCTGTGACATCAGCAGAAGGAGGTGACCACTAACTAGACCCATGAGAAATGCCCTCAGCTGTTGCACAGTGGAAGTTGATATTGCCTAATAGAAAGGAAAAATTAACCACAGCCTCTTCCATCACTGCAAGGCAGCAGGTGTGATATCATCCTTCACAAAAGGGGGTGATTCCCAAAAACACCAATTACTCTCATAGATCAAAGTGATTCTCCTTGTCCTTGACATCAAGGGTAATGGGGCTCACTCACCTTGCTCTGGATCTGACAGCAGGTGGACAGAGGGCTGGGCTTTTCCATCAGTATTTAAACAGACTATTTCATTTTGTTTGGGTAATTGGAAGAGAAGCTGTGAATGTACATTGACTGAAAAGCCAGAAGAACAGTGTTAGCATGCAAAGAAAACTGTGCCCTTTGGATAGGCACAGCAAAATTACATAGCCAATTCATACCTAAAATACTAGTTTTAACTTCTATATAGAAGTTATTCTATATATAGAATAGAATTATTAAAATCAACATAGTAATGATTATTGAAGAGCACACCCAGGCACAGCACCTTGATAGGAATGAAAATAACAGATTTTTAAACTTAGAGTTTACTAAAGTCAATGAGCTCTTAAAAAAGCCAAGATACATTATATTGCATTTCTGTTGGTGGTTATATCCTTGTGCCAGAGAGGCTTTCTCATGGGATATTCTTCACTTATGTGGAAAGAACGAGCCAAGGTTTGCATGAAGACAGAAGGGTTTTTCATAGAGTTGATGCAGTCAGAAAAAAAAAAAATAGATGAAAACCTGTACCTTACAGTTACATTAATTATGACAAAGGAACTGGTATATCTAGTACTCACCAACAGGTCGTGCTCTCATTCTTTTTCCTTTGCCTGGCAACTGAAACACTTAAAATTATTATGTTATGAATAATAATTTCTCCTTACTATGAAGTTTATTAATTCTTCTTAATAAGAAGAGCTTAATGAAATATTTTCCTTTAAGTTGGTTAATTCACCAGGAAGAACACTATGACAGAAACTCTTCACTGACTTCTATGGAGAGCTTTGCTTAAGACAAGCTGTACCAATGGGGAAAAAAAGCACAACATTCAATGCCTACTTCTCATAGGATCAACACTGGGACATGCCCAGCCTGAGCTGCAGGAGGGTTTAGAGCTGCGTTTTTAATAGCTACTACATTGAACCCAGCACACCCATCCCCAGCTCCTCTTGCACACAATTGTGTACAACAACCTACTGACAACAGCTTCTTGTTGCTGCCAGATGGGGGCTCAGAGCGCCATCGACCTGAAATAAAAAGTTTTTCCAATGTTTGGTTGGTTTGGGGCCATGCCTTGCACCTCCCTCCCCACCCTTTAACACAGGGAATCTCCCGTTGGCTGCCCACTGCCTTTTTTGGATATAGCCACATGTGCAAACGTGCGGATCCTATGCGGGACAGCAGCCAGCGCAGGCTTTACGCTATGGGAGCTCATGGAGATGCTGAGCTCTGCCTGCAGCACGCTGGGACTTCCCCCTTGGAGGGCAGGCATTGCCATTGTGCCCCACACTGGCTTCACACTGCAAACCCCGGGATGGTAAATAGTACTATTTTTTGATGCCCATTTCCTTCACAGAATCACAGAATAGTTTGGGTCGGAAAGGATCTTAAGATCATCTAGTTCCAACCCCTCTGCCATATGGAGGGATGTCTCACACTAGACAATGGTGCCCAAGGCTCTATCCAGCTTACTCGTATATGCTTTTCCAGATCTTTTACATCTATTTTCAGGGGTTATACTGATTTTTTTATTTCTGAGAAAGGACCAGATTGTTTCCCTGAAAAGGGACCAAGATTGTTTTCAAAAGTTTACAGTTAATTATAAAATATCTGCAGACTGAAATACATATAATAAAATCTCAACTGTATATCAAGTGGGCATCCCCAATCAAAGCGTATTTATTAAAGGAATGTTGCTATCAACCTACATATTAAATGAACCTTATAGCATTCTGAATATATACAAATGAGAAGCACTTACTAGGAAGTGAAGCACTCCTCAGTTTGTAAGCATCTGGAGAAAGAAAAGAGAGTATCTGTATTTTATCCATGATTGTATTAGATACCCTATGGGACTGTTTCAAACATCAAATCTGTAATTCTCTAGCTGCCTTCCTTTCCCAAAGTAAATTATCTGCAGTAAAGAGATCCACAGAACATTAGCACTGACACCTGCAAAATATTTCCAGCCAAAGGATGGAAATGGACAAAAACTACTAAGAAATTTTTTAGGAAAGGATAAGCAAAAAGGGTTGCCTGCAGTATGCCTGGGCCCTCACCGGCCTTGCACATGGAGATGGGGAGGGAGGAGTGTTGGTGTCTGAGCAGGTCAGGATGGTCGCTGTGCCAGGCTTCTGGTCAGGGAGTTTTCTGCTATAAAACTCCCTAGTGCCACTTTGAAACAGGTTGACTTCAGAGAACAGGGCTGCACTGTAACACCCTTACTGTGAAAGAAGTAGAGCAAAACCAGGGCTTCTCATCTATAAAAGCACTGCCATTATGATATATTATCATAGCTGAGATTATCAGATTAATTATGCTGGAAATTCAAAATTTATAGTCAAACAGATCTATTATTATTTCTAGGAAGAGAGAAAAACATTAACCTAAATCATCCTCAGAACTCATTCCAAAATATCTTGAGCTTAATTTTCCGATAGATGCTTGGCAAACAGTAGGAAGAAGCAGAAGCATCATCAGCACCATTCACTTGAAGAACTACTTATCCTCATAAGTAAAGACAATTTTACCCTTACAGACTTTCTAAATGGAAGATTTTCTCCCTTTGACCATGTTATCCACCCAAACCTACACAGACTGTAGCAGTCATTGCTTATGTTTTGCTTCATATATGATTTTAAATCTCAGATAATCCCCTCTATAAAGAAACACAAGCTTCTTTTTTTTAATTTCATTAGAGACTATTGCTGAAATACGCTACTGGAAAAAGAAGAAAGCATTTACCTCCTACTGGAACACTGTTGCGCTTCTCATTATCTAACACAAAGAAAAGGAACAGATTAGTGTCATACAGTCAACAGTGAATTACTTTACCAATGTGCAAACCAGAAAACTGGGACAAGCAGGTGTTGGGCTTCAGGAGATGAGCTTTTTTTGTGTGTTAAAGGTAGACAGAGCACTTGCAAGTAGTGACATGCTTTCCTCCCCTACATTCACATTTCTACTTTAATGCTACAGAGAAAAGTGGCAGTGGCAGGAATGCTGAGTACCAGATGTTAAATTACTTTTAATTAATATTTAAACAAACTATTTTCCATTTCAACAAGAGTGTCCATTTCACCACTTCACCTTTTAGAACAAATCCTGGATGTTTTATCTGAAAGGATGCTAATCCCTGAAATCCTGCCTCCAATGTGGCTTATTACTGTGTCATATCACTAGAAAATGAACCTATACTGGAGGTCAACAACAAATCCTCAATAGCAGCAGCATATTTCAAGGGGACTGTTTGATGCCTCATTTACCAGCTTCAGTGGGTTTGTTCGCCAGGTCTGTCTGCTCTTGGTCAGCTGGTTTGGTGACCACCATGGAAGTGAGTGGTGTAATAAAGCTGTACTGCAGAGACAGCTCTAAAGCTTGAGCCTCCAGGGTTTTCTGGTCCTCTTCTTGTGCTGAAATACTAAAGTCTGTGTTAATAATGAAGAAATAACATAGAGAGACTATGAGCAGATCATCTTTTTCATATTCATATCATGTACTTCAGAGTAATGTCAAGAAGAATATTTTATATTACATTTTTGTATGTGTATATACATCTATATACACACATTTAATGATACAGGGCTGTCATAAACTGAAAGGCACCTCATGTTTCTCAAACAGTCATGTAGTATTCTTCCACTGTATTGTTTTTAATACTATCTACAGAAATATTTCTTTGTGGTTCTTTCATTTGTATTTTAAGTTAGAAATTTGTAATAGGAAATATGAAGACACTTACGATTTTTCCAGCAGCTGCTGAATGGTTAAGTAAGCCCACAGTCTCTCTATGAAATTTCCAAAGATGTAACTTTGATTTTGAAATACTTGCTCCTTCTCTTTGACGTTTGCTTCTTCTTTAAGAGTCAAGTCACTAGAATGCTAAAGTGGGAGAAAACTGACTGTCAAAAGAAGAGTTGCAGATTTCTTTTAAAATCACATTATTAGACTTCAAATAACATCTTTCAGTACCAAAGTGCCCTTTTTGCCCTTCAATTTTGTACTTTCCCATTGAAAAATGCAACTCCAAACTACCAAAGCAACATGTATTTTGGATCTATATTTATGACCTCAAAACAGTGTTGAAAAAAGAAGGTAATGAAATTGTTCTATTTCATTATTTTTGAGATGAATCATTCATATTTCCTTCTTTATTCTAAAAATACAAACCAGTTCCTAAAAATGCTTGAAAGGCCAAAATATTATAGTTTTGAAAGGACTAAAATTACTGTTTGCTTATTTGTGGATATACTTCAAGGTTTTTATTTTGCAGTAAATTCAGGAGAAGAAAATTGCTTGAATTCTCAAGCACTTTCCCCAGATTGGAAAGCAGCGCAATGCCCAAATGCAGAGAACATGTACTGCACACAAAAGACTTCCTGACATCTTCTACTGAACTATAAAGGACAGAAGGGTTATACATTTTTCACAGTTAGTAAACTGAGCACTTACTGACTGAGCTTTAATTTCTACCGGCAAAAGATCAAGCTCATTGCTAATTTTTCCAGATACAACAATTTCAGATCCTTCAAAAAACAGCTTGAAATCATTCTTTGTTAATCCCTCAATGGCATTTTCTGGATACTGCATTTCAATTTTCTTTAATATTGGGGTAGCCACCTCTTGATAAAACCCCTAAGGAGAAGCAGAGAGAGAGTGCACACATGACTGCAAAATTATGCAAAACAATCCACTGAATGTCTAAAACCCCTTCAAAAAGAAGGGACCAAAGCTTTTTCTTCAGCAGTGTAAGACTGCTGCTAGGAAAAAAACCCATACATATTTCTTCCCAAGGTTCAGCACACCTTCTCCAGTCAGGCTAGAGATACCATATAAACACTTGTCATAGTAATTCAAATATCCAAGCAGGATCCCTATCCCATTCAGTCAGGTGTTTTGCTTTAGCCCTTTTGAAATCTGGTGGTTTTTTTTTTTTTTTGAACTTGACTAATCCTGAGGACAAATCTTCTGGAATGGGGCTGGCATGAAGCAAATCCAGCCTCTGCACATCCAGGCAAAACAGGTGGAATTGGCTTCCCAAAAAAGAGAACATCTCTGAAGTTATAACACCTCTCCAAATGGACAGGAAAGATCCAGGCTGGTGGTATTGCAGAGCCAGTTTGCCTGTATGTGCCTCAGACTACCTGCTGAGTTTAGGGAAACTGTAACAAACAGCTTTCAATGGTGGTACTTCAAGGGGTTTAGAATAGGATCCAAGAACATACATTTTCTCACCATCACCTCCCCTGGACAATCAGTCTTTTTTGCAGAGGTACAGAAATGTGTGAGTTCCCAGGTTTGCCCAAACACAGTGATTTGAGGAGGACTCAAATCATGGTTAGGGTACAAACCCTCAGATACTCCCAAACTGCTTCCTTCCCTCCCTAAAATCATCAGATAAACTAAAACCCAACTCTTTATCTCAAAAAATATTCTAAGACTAGACATTAGCCATAGCTGATAAATGTTTTTTTCTGGCATATTCCTTAGTCCTGACCTGGAGCTGCAAGGCTGCATCAGCATTTTCATATATACGACGTGCTATTCCCCCATTGCTTAGGGCCATTTTCTCCAGGAACTTGTAACTGACATCAAACCCGAAGCCAAGGCAGAAGAGAGCATATTTCCCATTGACTGCTTTTTGAATGTTTTCTTGAATAACTTCCACATTACTCTCACCTGGAATTGAAACAAAAATATAAACTTGTTTGGTTGGGTTTTTAAAAAGTAGAAAAAGACAGCAGCAGGTTTAATGGAAAACTCTGCCTAAAGCCTTTTAGAAATTATTCAGAATAAAATCTTGAAAATATATGGGATAGAATTCCAGTAATTGAGTTGAAGATGAAAGCATCACTTTGCATATGAGTGCTAGAACCTCATTCTCCCCACTTAATGACTCTTACTAACTCCTACTCATGTTGTCATGAGTAAATGCAAAATATTTTACAGGATTATGGGGGCCAGAGGAGGGTTTTAGGACAAAAGGGACACTCTACAAATCAACAGAGCAAGGGATGGAAACACTTGATCAAGCATTGAGAAGACAAGTACCATCCATAAAAATTATGCGCATCAATTCAGAGAAGAATGGACTGGTTAATGGTGTAATTCACACAAACTGCCAATTAACTCAGCCATGCTCCTCTCTCAGCCCTTTCGCTGACAAAGGGAAAAGATTTTCATGCCATCATCTCATCCCATTTGAAGAGCCATTGAGGGCCCTGTATGGAGAGCTTCTCTATCAGCACTTCCAGGCAGGAACTGCCTGTAGCAGTATTAGGGGAGCAGCTCAGATTTTTTCCCTTTCAGCCTGCCTTACCAAGGAAGGCAATGCATGCAATAACACTGCATGTGTTCACCTGGCACTCCACACTGGCCTGATTTCTAACCAGCTTGTGGATATGTGATGTGCCTGGGGATACTTGAGACTCACTGTGGCTGTACTGAGCAGGCAGCACCACAAGATGAATTATATCAACAAAAAACCCTGAACAAATAAACTGACCCCAAACCAGTAAGGATCACACGATGTGAAAGGCAGAATTATCTTATTAGAAGGCTTACAACTAAATTAATATTACTGGACTCAAAGAGATACTGGTTGCCACACAAAACCTAGATCAGCTTCTGTTCAGAACAAGCGATGTTTGTGACATTGCATTGGGAGTTACTGTTTATTTAATGCAACATTTTTATCTCAACCCTCCAGTTTGTGCTATTACAGCTAATTACTAGTTAAGAGCTAGACATGGAAAAGAATATAAAACAAGAGACCCCTTGAAAATATCTCAAGTTTGGGTCAAGGAGGGTGAAAAAGCATAAGCAATAGCTCCCAATTGGGACCATACATAATATATGCAAAATGTCCATGTATTTGCTCTGGCTGTAAGTATTTTACTTTCACATTTCAGCTGTGCCTGGAGTATCTCCAACAGCTCCTTCAAGTTTATAAACTGGGAAGCCAATGGTATTTACCAAAACTGTTCCCACCTAAATGACATGTAGTCATGGGTTGGCACTTCTTACAGCCCTTGCCATAGGCCTGTCATAATCATCCTCTCTCCAACACAGATCCAGAAATGACCTAGCCTGCTTATAACAAAGCTCTTTTGAAGCACAGGTTATATCTACCACGCTGGGATACAAGTAAAAGATATGTAAAAGATATAAAGGACTGAGCTAGTATTTACTCACCAGAAGTGGGCTGGCCATCTGTCAGCAAAATTATCATGGAGACGCTCCGTTCCGGCAGCCCCTCAGCTTTCTCCAGCCCACTCACAGCAGTCAGCAGGGCATGATTGATATCTGTGCCTATAATGAGAAATCAAGCATCACTCACCTGGAAAGATCATCATCTGAAGAAATCAGTGCATTTTATCCACAGAGGCCCTGCAGAATCATCTGAAGTTTTCTGCAGGAAGTAATCCTTCAGAGAGATGAGGATTTAGGGCTTCAGCCTACTAGGCTTAATTACGGTGTATTATGTTGCAGTGACAATGGTTGAGTATTCTTTTGGGATCGTTTTCCACACATATGTCATGGGAAATACAAACATGTCTAGAGCCATTAGAAAGTGCTTAAATAAATACACTGTCATCTGTCAACCCATTTTTCAGAACCCTCTCCTAGTCTTATTTGAGAAGTCAAAGAAAAGAGATGTGCACAGATGGCTTTGTTGCTATTCACACCTGGGATTAAAAATCCCCTACATAAATACCAATAGCATAACATTAATAGGAGATAGAGCTTTTAGACATGCTTAAAACTAAATAAAACAGAGCACACCGAGTTGTGCGGCAGTTTGAGTACTTCATGCCTATTTTGACTGGTTTGTTTCTGTAGTGTGGCTTACACAGGTGTATGACTTCAGGTGCATTTTATTTTACAAGGGGAGCCTTAATATTTAAAAAAAAAAAAATAAAATAAACAGCCAATTGTTGTCAAATATTGACTGCATTGCCATTTTCCTGCAGGAAGAAAGGTACTATTGGGAAATCTTCCAGCCACCTCTGTTCTAAAAATCTGAAACAAAACTTTGTGGCTTGTGTGGTTCATAGATCTGATGCAACTGTCTCTCTTTATCCATATCACAATGTAGTCACTAATCTGTCCACTCCCATGTCCAGTCTTTCTCTCCCACTCATAAGTATTAAAATACTTACTTGTTTTGGGAACACTGATGGTAGCTCTGTGCCAGTACACGATTAATAAAAATATTTGTTTTCTAAGCAATATATTATATTGGGTGCATGACTATGGTTACAAGCATTTATGTGGTGTCTTGTACCTCCACTAGCAGAAAGAGTTTGCACAAATCCTGTAGCACTCGCCACATTCTCTGCAGTGGCTGGCAGCAAAGAGCTCTTCCACTCCACCACTTTGCTGTTAAAGGTGATAAAGCTGAAATGATCTTCTGGGCGGAGGTCTTGTAAAATCTTCATCAGGGCATCCCTAGTCTGTTCCAAGGAGAAAACAGTCACTTTGAATGTTACTACTTCTCTGTCAGAACCAGGACTGGAATTGCTGTGTAATAAGGGGGTTTTTCAACAGCACTATTTGAGATGCAGCCCAATGCTTTTACATAGTCCTAATGGCATTTTTCAGGTTGAAACCACCAGAAGTGTCTGATTCACTTAACTTGCAGCCACAAAGAAACACCTATGAGGGCTGTAGTGGACTTGTGTGCTGCCTAGCAAAGCTACACACATAGTCATCAAGAAAGGTAAACCAGACAAATGGATACTTTAAAATTCATTAAAAAAATTAGAAATTATTATTCTGCAAAGATACAGAAATATTGCTCTCTACCTTAACATTTGATACATGTGAGAACAGCCGTATCAGAAAAGTGTTGCTCTTTAAAAGCTCAAATCTCTGCACACATCTTTTCAAGTGTTTCTCTATGTCTGAAAATGTTGCTGTCTACAAAACCTGTATTTCAGAAGTGAAAATCAAAGTCACTTCCTCCAAAGGCTGCTGTGTGTGCCTGACACAGGTAGAGATCAGTACTTTGAGGTACATTACGGTACATTACCTGATCAATTTTTCTGCCTGCCATGGAGCCACTTCGATCTATAACAAAGATGACATTTTTGGGAAACACTGGCATTTCTTGGGGTGCAAAGTAATGCACAAAATACCCATTGACAATCTGAAAAACAGAATGGGAAATCATGTATAAAATTTCATCTAACTAACTAAATATTGCATCGTCAGATTCTGGCATAGCCAGAAGGGGGATGCATACTTAGCATTCTGTTCTTCTAGATAAGCTCAAATCGAAGAACTATTAAAATATATTTCCTAGCTGTAAGCAAGACTATCTGTAGAAAGCAGATTACAAGAGAACAGTGCATATATGTAGTATACACCTCTGTCATATGTATATCTGTATTATCACTGTATGTTACTTCTATGAGCACATTTCTGCTCATTGACTGGCTGCCATCTTTTAGCACATCCATGTATACTTCATTAGTGAAATGGTATGCAAAATAGTGTACTTTATTCCCCAGGATATGCATTGGTCCATATATATTTTTAAGTTCCTGGCCTCTTTAGTTATGCCTCAGTTGTCACAAAAAATAAATCAAGCAATCATTTCAATAGTTACATAAAGTACATCCCTCTAAACTTCATTTACAAGAAGCTACAAATACACCTTAGATCAGCCAAAATAATAAAAATAGAATGCAGGCAGACATCTATAATGAGTAGATTTGGTATGGAATCAAAATTTGAAAGCATGATTCTTTTTTTTTTTTCATGGATGATCCATTCCTGCATTGTGCCTGGTATCTTTGGGGATTTACTGAGCATGGCTATTGGTTCCTGCAGACCCTGGATTAATGGAAATAGCTTTTCCTGTCACTCCTGGTGTCTCAAAGTAACTGTTGCTGTTTTTCTGATTGCACTTCACATTCAGACATATCTGTGATCTTAAAACATTTTTATTTCTACTGATTTTTCACCTGTATATCACCTGCAGTGGCATCTCTCTTAACATCATAACGCACAAGAAAATCACCATTGAGGAGGGTTTCATCAAACTCAGGACTTATCTTCTGTTGATCTATAGTTGGCTTAAATAAAATATGAGCCTGCAAACAATCAGAAAAAAAAAGATTTAAAGCAACATATCTTAAAGCTGCCACCGGCAGTAACATCTGGCAGTGGCTGCTTTACCTTGGTTTCGTTCTGCACTTTGGTGAGCGCCTTAGTTAACTCATTTGTCATGAACGTGCTGTCTGTCTCCAAGAAGCGTATGCCCTGTGGCTCGAAGATGTGCACATCAATCTGACAGTGGAGAAGTCAGCATCAGCATCTGAGAGGGAACACAGCTGTGTCCAAAGCCACCACACTGTTCCCTGCCCAGCCCTTATGGGAAGACAGCTCACCTGGAAGTGCTTAACAAGCTGCTTTGGTCGGACCTTGATGAGCAGTTCAAACTTCCCCAGCTGCCGCTTCAATAGCTCCTCATATGTCAGCTCAAAAGTGACTTTGCTGGCAGCTGCGATGCTGACAGACACGTGAAACTGCTCCAGCTTTCTGTCTGTGATTCTGCAGAGGGGCAAACAGAGATTTATCTCCTGAAGGGAAGGTCTGCTTGTGGTGGCCAAAGTTTATGAATTGTGCTAAATAATGGCCAAGGGGCCACATGGAATAATAAAAACAAAAGAGTAGCAGTAAATCCTATTCATCATATAAAGAATTTCCACATTGCCTGCAGTCTTGTATACGCCACATATATTACAATAGCATGCCATGGCTGCTGCATATGAAAGCTGAGAAATGAAGCAGGAATAAAGCAGACTGGGATCAAGTAGAACTGGGAATAAATACATGAGAAGCACAGATTAAATGTATCCCAAAAGTCTGATGTCTGCCCAAGTACCATGGTCCCCTGTGCTTGCAGGGAAACAGTCTCAATGACTGAGCATCATCCCAGACCAGCAAGGTGCTCCTGCATGATGGCAAGTCCCAGAGGAACACTAAATAGTGACACCTCCCACTGAAGCCCGTTGCAGTATCAGACATAAATCATATACATGTGTGAATATAAATATATATATATATACACACACACACAGAGTCCCTCCCAGCAAGAACCCAAGCCTGCTTTCCACATTTATCCCTATCTCTTTAAATCCTGGCTCCCCCAACTGAAGAAGAAGCCAAGGAAGAGCATTGGAGCAGGATTCCTCGCAGCAGCAACATACTTGACAAGGCCAGCACTCTGCCCGTGTGAGACTGCGGTATCATATTCCTTTTGAGCAGAAGCTTTTTCCTTTATTACTCCTGGGTATACTTTACCATCGATGGACCTGTTTGGTTGCCATAAAAAATAATTAATATTAGGAAAGCAACAAGAGGAGTGCTGCATTTCATAGCCCTCATGGCATGGGCAAGGGGTACTGTTTGGCTCCCACATGCCACCCCATCCAGAAGTAGCCACCACCACAACACAGTCCCCCTCCTTGCAGGGTCTCAGAGAGGCTGGAGCAGGAGGAACACCACCACTGAGCATGTTTGTCACCCGCTCTGTGGCAGCAGGCAGCCTTGCCCCCTCTACCTTATAGAATCATAGAATAGATAAGGTTGGAAAGGACTTCTATTCGGCTGCCTACTGCTTTGCCTCATGGAGCATTTTCTGCAGGATGCTCCAGAGCTCATCTCATTGTGCTCTTTTCTCAGCACCCCCAGTCCCCAGAGCTGCCTCCTTCACACCACAGGTAAGGACTGGTCCTACATGGAGAAGTTGGTGATGAAGGCTGTCTTGGGTAACTCCACTTCAAAGGTGGCCTCTCTAGACTCATTAGCTCGGTTGACAATTTTGCTGGTGATGAGGGTGTGAGCGAATCGTGATATGACCTTACAGTCCACGTGGAGGCTGTAGATTTCAATAGCATGCTGGAAAAAAAGAAAACCAGGCTGAAACAGGAACACAGGTTTTGCTCCTAAGCAGCCCTTACCTGGGTGATATTACTGGAAAAGTCTGATGAAAGAATGAACTGTTACAAGGTACAGCTGGAACTGGGGAGGGTGAATTGTTCATGTTCAGACTGGCCATCTGCTCATTCACATCTTTGCAGCTGCAGCCACACAAAATCTGCAGCTATGCCTGCATGCAGTTCCACAGAAGGCTTCTGTCGAGCCTTTTTCTGTGGTTTTCTCTCCTTAGGCTACTATGAAGTAGCTGCTGTGTCACCATGATGCACTGCCTAAGATGAACCTCAGAAAAATTAATGCCTTGAAGCATTCAACCCATGGGAAGAGACCTGATAGCATTTTATGCAACTAATGATTTGCTCTCCCAGCTGTTGACTTTGCTGCACATTTTTCAGCTTGGTGTCTTGTGTCACGTATAATGTGAGGAGGTTTGAAACCCTGTGTGGGCCTCCAACCTCCTGCTGGTTGCACAAGCAGAGATGCCCTTTGAGCGCTTGTGTTTTTCCTGGCCTGGTGCTTCGTGATGCTCCAAGAAGGGGACCGTCCTGGAGCTGCCTGGAAACACTCCACAGGGAGGCTGGAGTGGGAACTGCTCCTGTAAACACCCTCCTTTTGCATTTAGGATGTCTGCTTTAAAAGCCCTACCTGTGTTTCAGCAGTGACACTAAGAAGGGTTGATCTGGACATCACCAACCCCATAATAGCCAACTAGTTTCTTAAAATAAAAAAGCTCAGCATCAGAACAGTTCACACTTCTATTTTTACTTTTCTAGTTTAACAGATCTTTTGAATGACTAACTGACCTTTGGTTATTTTGATAATGCACCTCCTGTACTTTGCTTGCTAACTAGTAACATCCACAAGCATCTTCGTAAAGCACTGGCTGAAATTCAGAAGTTTAATCAGGCTAAACACAGTCAGTCAGTACTTGGGCACCAAGGCAGGAGGTGACATAGCCAACACTGTTTCTTTTTTCATGATATGCTGCCAGAGTAAACTCCATCTCCTGTTGCCTACTGACAATCCAGGACAATGGAATAAAACCCAAAAATATTCATTGAGAGAACAGTTTCTGATCCTGGCAGTATGGGTGCCTCTCCCTGCCCACCCCCAGCTGGAATCCTCCCTGCCTGGGCTGGAGCTACCTCTCCCAGGAATGTCCCTTCCCAAAGGCTTTCTGAGCACTTCTACTCATGTCTGCTGTCCTGCCGTACTCAAACCTGGTACCCTGCAGCAGCCACAGGACCTGTCCCTGCCTCCCAGAAACCTGCCTGCATTTCACGCTCTCCTGAATAGGCACAATGGAAATACGAGCCTTCCAACGTAAGGCTTCCTCTGTTTCTCTAACAATCTAAAAGGCCTTAAAAGGATGCAAAGCTCTAAAATCACACCACCATACACCTAACGCTCCACAGGTACAGCTATCAGAGGAGATACCTGTGTTACCTGGCCAGTTACCACAAAATCATGGATCACCAAATAAGCAAACAAGATATTGTCAAAAAGAAATAAAATACAGCAAATACCTTTTGAGCAATAGTTTCTGCTAATACTACGAGTGAGGAAATGACCATCAATGCGAGCAATGTTCTCTCCTCCATTTTGGAAAGACCAGATTTTTAAATGAAAACTCGGTTGGGCTTAATCAGTTAATGAGTAACTTGTGCTTGGGGATAACATGTAGGCTTTGAAGAGACTCAGAAACTTAATATTTACATGTTAAACACAGGTAAAACTTGGACTAGGTTACCTTTTATTTTTACAGCAGATCTTTGCAGTTAAACATTAGAGTTTCAATGTTTCATAATGCATAAGTTTAAGAAAACCTTATTTTTTTTTTTTAAACATCAATCTCACTGTGGCATGTGAGACCCAAGGCAGATGAACTGGTCTGTGCAACAACAGCCAGTTTTACACACATGAATCTCTACCATATCCAAGAGTAACAATTTGAAAGGGCACATCCTTAGTGTTACCTCAAACACATTGGAGGTTTGGAAATTGCTAATACATGCAACATTTATGTGAGATTTTACAGCTGACAACTTCTGCAAACCTCCTGTCTCACTGCCCAACCAGGGGTACAGAGTGGCCCTCTTCAAACGTCCTTTTTTACCTCCTCTGACAAGTCATGATCCTTGTTTGTCAAATAGCAGTCAGCTGTGGTTTGTCTTTAGCTAAACAGTAAAAAGAAAGTAATCTATCCTGGACTCCCTGAGTCAGTGCCTGTGCATACATGTAGGTAAGTGTACAAAAGACAAACCACCCAAAACCAAGTGCAACAACAGCCATGCAAAGGAGCTGACAAGGCCTTGTGCAGCCCTAACACAGCTTCAGTGTACCCAAGCAGGGATTCTGCAAAGCTGCCTTTAACCCATGCACTCAGCAGGGCTGCTTGCATGGAAGATTAGTGCTGGGAGACCTCTGCACCTAAATTTACATAGACACTGAGTGGGATTACTCTTCTCACCCCCTATAATGAAATCTTCATTCAACAGGGATCTAGAGTGAAGTTTTTGTTCATCAAGGCTTGGCTTGCAGCCCTAGAAAAAGAAATTCTCTTACAAGTCCAATTTTGTACACAAATAATTATGGACTGTTACATTAACAATTCCTAAAATACATGGTCACTCACGTGGTGTCTAGGTAGTCTCCTACACAGGATAGCCCATGTGACTACTAAGCTACTTCATCCAAAGAGTTGTAATTCCTGTCTATTCTACAAAGCATTTGAAACACATTGTGGGGACATAATTGGGCTTTTAGGCAGCGGGAAAAACAGACACTAGGCAGAATCCATTTCAAAGTTTCATCTGAGCTCTACAACTGAAGCTGAGAAATGGGGGCCAGGGAGAAAATTATCACTAGCCATTCCTGCACCACATGCCTAGAACTTGTGTGTTTCATTGGAAAGCTTTCAGCATGCTTCACTTGTTCATTCAGTCCCAGTGCAAGAAAACAATGTTTGTAACATTGCAAGTATCAACAGGACAGGAAAATGACATCCCCTAGGGCTGTAGGTTCAGAGGATACTGTATGTATTTATATGAACACACATATACAGGTACCTTAACATGCAACCAGCTGGTGCTGTGGAGAGATGCAATCTGGAAAGACCTTTTCTTCCCTCAGCCCTGAACAGATGAAGGCTGAAAATCCTTCCCTCCCTCCACGATTTACCTACCTGTCTGCTATGTGCTGGCAGTTCCAGGCTAGCAGACAGCCCTTTCTCAACTACACCTGTGTTTGTCCACACAAAACCACTTTTTCATATTGATTTTTTGGCCTTGTCCCCCTCCTCCCCCCTTATAACTCCACAGTAGAAGATGCCATTAATTGTCCTAAATAAACACAAAGGTCCTGTGGAAATACATGCATCTGTGTTTGGTTCATTGCTATTTTACAGACAAAGTGCCCAGGTGGAAAGCATGGTTCTAGTCGCCTCAGATTTGCAAGGAGATGCTAGTGCAGGGCTCAGCAATTTATTACTTTGTCAGTCATTTACAAGTTCACCGTAAAGAGTCTGTTGAACATAGCCTGCTCTTACAACACTTGAGATTTAACTCGCTTTTTAAAAAATAAACTTCGCTTCTTTTATACAGACTGTTTATATGCAAATACTGTACTGCTTATAGCAGGATGTGTAAATAGGTGTATCTTAACTGAGAAAAATTAAAACTGCTCTACATTTGATTAATTTCTACAACTTTGATGCTTTAATCCTTTAAATCACACTGGATTATATATTTAGTGGCCTAAAAGCCCCAAGAGCCAAAGCTTTAGCTTTAATTAAGTGGATCTGTCATCAGTTTTCTAATACCCACATGTAAAATCACACGGACATTAAAGAGCTGCTTTAACTGCACAACTTTAGGTTACGTGGTCAGCTCTGCCCTGCTCATGGGTTCACAGCGCAGCCAGCTCCCAGGGAAAGCTGTGAAATCCTACCTGCACCCCTTTGTGGCTTGCTCAAGCAGCTACAGGAAAATCCTTGTGCTCAGCCTTGGCCCCAGGCTGGAGCTCCTTGTTCCTGTACAAACCACCACTAGCATCTGTCCCCGGTTGTTGTGCAGTGCCCACTGCAGCTGGTACACTGGGAACCAGTCCCATGGCACACAGTGCTTCTTACTGAGGAGAATGAGCATGCTCTAAAATGACTTCAAGATCACCTTGGAGGAGGATCTAAATCCACTGTGGGCACAGGAGAGTCATTTGACTGCAAAATTACTTAGAAACTCAAATCCTGGGGCTTTGATCAGGTACTTCTCTGTCACTGATTCTTGTTAAGAAAATGAGGGTTAAAAATAAAGAAAACACATTTTCCATGTTTGAACTTACTAGATTTGCAGGGCTGAAGAAAAAGATAACAGGAAGCTTCATGTATCTGTTCCTCTCACCTATGAACATCCCCTGTTCTGTCAAAGCAGCCGGTAACTTCCAGTGCAGCAGCCAGGCTGGGGACAGGGGCTATTCCTGCAATTTATACAGGAGAGCATGGAATTGTCTGTCACAAATTGGGAATCAGTTGTCTCAGGGATACACTTTTACCTCCAATGCATATTGTTTAGATGCGGTCCATATTAGAAGACAGAAAGACAAAAAAATCCCTAGTCCTGAGCACTCACTGTCATACTGGGAAGCATCACAAATTATTGTACCTGAGGACATCCTGGAAATAAAGCTGTCTGCAAAATCCCTGTTCCTGGTAGATAACTTCCTTTGCTTCCCTGCTGTGTCTGTGGGACACAGGTTTCTGTGCTTTGCTAAGTCAGCACCAATACACCCTAAAGCCAGGCCTGAAACACAGCATCCCCCTCTCCTGCTAACCAGTCTAGCAAATTTGCAATATCCAGTCACTCCTATCCTACAGAAGAAAGCAACAACATTTTGCCTCACTCTTCCCTCTCCATAATTTTCCTAATTATTAAACAATCTTCTGCCAACATCGCATCACAGATTAATTAAGGAGCCTTTGTTAAACCTGAAGCAAAGACAGATCTAGTGGGAACTTTTTTCCTCAGTGTTTTATCTTCAAAGCTCTAGAAGAGTCTTTGCCAAAGGAAAACGCTGTGCTGAGGTACCTGTGAGGTGCCCAGACCCCATGGAGAAATCGTGTCCAGCAAAGACAGGAGGCAGGGTCTTGGTATATGCTGCAAATAATTATCTTTGAAATGGAAAAAAATGGGGCAGGGCAATGCACCAGCAATATCTTTATATTTTTAAGGAAACCTCCCCCTTAAGCCCAGAGGATTTACTGCTTCCTTACATGAGGCCCACTCCACAGTCTCTCTGGGAGCTTCATGGACATTGGCGTGTTTTACCCATCAGGTGTTTGGGACACAAAAGACAAATACAATATGCTTCACAGTGCACAAGCACTTTTGAAATCACTTTTACCTCTTAATCAGGTCTAGCCTGTATGAACTTAAAGTAATCCCTTAAGTAAAGTGTCACTTACCTTACCATCCCCAATGTGCTGCCAAGGACTTGGGATATGTGAAAAACATGCCAGGTGCCAAGAAACCAGAGGATCATCCATGTTTGAGCAAAGATCCAGCCGAGGGAAAACACTCCAGTTTATAACCACAGAGGAAAGCAGGTTTGATGTTTAATGCAGCAAACCCAGATGTAAAGAGTTGCAAAAAATACCAGCTTCCACTCAGTGGGCTGGCTGTGGAAGACTGGATGGACATGGCATTGGTGCTGCTGATCTATCAGCCTACTTCTCACTTCATCCAGCGGGATGGGAGAAAAAAGCCTTTGGGGACCTAACTGAACACTCACCCTCGGCTCTGGAGCACACGGACAGCCGGCATCTTGCGTCCCGGCAGAGCCGTGTGTGGGGAAAACATAGCGCTGCTGCCATGAGGGGCCGTGAGGGGAAGTTGGAGGGAAAAGCCATGAGGGGAGCCTTGGGCGGGAGCCGCTGACCGCGGCTGCCTGGTCCCGAGGGCACCGTTTGTGCTCACCACAGCTCGGAGTGAAGGCGACAGATGCCCCTTTAACTACCTCCTCCTCAGCCCCTCCTTGGCAAGGGCACAGCATGAAGTTCTTGCACTGCCACTGCACACCTGGACGGCTATTTTTGTGTTTGACAGACCAGATCAGAGCTTGCAATGCCAAAGCGGCCACACTATTAATGTAAGCCTAAAGTGAAATTAGTCACCACACCATGCCAAGTTGTGTCCAACATCTTTTTTTTTATTAAACCATTATAGCAAACATTGCTTAATACATAGAAAGAAAGCATATAATAAAAATTAAAATGGAAGTTATAGCCTTTGGCACGTGTCTATTCCCTACTTAATGACTTACAGTAGAAATTAGCTACTTATGTCTGCAGTGACTTTAGTGTAAGGGGCAGAAACGTGGGAAAAGGTTACAACAATCATAGGGGTGAGAAACATCCAGCTCCATCATCAGCCAAAGACGCTCTTGGCTGGTGCTTCTTTTGGTTTCTCAAAGACTGTTTCACCCCCTGTCCGATCCCGGCTGAATATGGAAGGTGCTGCAGAGCCCATTTGTTCTTGGAAAAGAAAACCGGGAGAGCAATCAGTGAAGTAGCTCACCAAACTGTGAAAACTAGTGAAACTAGTGCTGCTGAAATCCATGTCTACACGTGATAAAATACTTAAATCAACTTCCCAAACTTTAAAGTACAGTGCTCTCATCCCAAGCACATGGCAGCTGACAGCATCTGCAGGTGGTCAGTACCATAGACTGGCCCCAAATCCCTACAGGTGCTTTAGAAACTTGGAAACTAGTGAGATCCAGGCTATTACACTGAAAAGAAGTTAAAATCAGTAATTTTTCCTTATATTGCCCCACTGGAGCTGAAGGGGCAACACAAGTCCAGAGCACCAGGAGTGCTCAGAGCAAGCAGCCATTCTCTTCTCTATTAATTTCTGCCTTTTAACCCCCCAGTTTCTGCTTCATCTCAAACACGAAGTCAGGTAAGACCAGAAATCCCCAAATCTATGACCACACTTCCAATGTTCAACTCAGTCACTGACATTGACTACGGTCCCAGCGCTTGGTTGGAACCCTCATTCAGAAACCAGAGTCAGGGATCTCCATCTACTTTATTCAGATCACTCCAAGCAGAGCTCTGTTGGCTCCTGTTAGTACTACCACAGTGCTGGATGCAAAGCCCTGCATGGCCAGGCCAGGCAGCACACTGCTGGCTGCTGTTCCAGAGGCATTCCCTTTCTCTTGAAGAGAGCAATTATGACATTTTATTATGGAAGACTGCTTGATCATTTCCATCCAGGAGACTTACCACACTGCTTCATCACTTGGTAGGTTTTGGATTTAATTTCCTGGTTTTTGGAGAGGTTTCCTCTGGCTCCTTTGAGGTCTTCTTCCTTCACTGGAGGACGCTTCTTTTTCACAGGGGCTGGCTAAGAAACAGATGTATTGCCCACACATCAGTATTTTGTGTTAAAAAGCATAGGGAACAAAGCTGCCTCAACCCAAAGGCTACAACATGCAGAGTTGCTAATACAATATTCCACCTATTTAAACTCTAAGACTGTACACTGGGCTACTCCAAATGTTTACTCTCGCCAAAATCGGTTGCCTCTATTACTGTTTTGAAATTGCGTTCTGATTGTTCAGCCTTTGAAAGGGTTGTTAAATTTTTACTTTTATTTTGTGTTTTATTTTAAAGTTTTCTCTGCCCAGCCCAGCCTGGTCATTCTGCAAGTACAGACTGATAATTCAGGAATTTGTCCAGCATATAGGAAGGAAAACTTCATTACTAAGCTGTGCTTGTGCCTCAGTTTGCTCAGTACTTCTTTGGAAAATTAGAGATTCTGAAGTCTGGCTTGATTTAGCTGGAATAAACTTAACACTTGACCTGTCGTTACTGACCTTAAGTTTAGGTAACAAAAGTATCTGAGCACTCAACATGTTGTCTACAAGCATGTATTGAACATATCTGAAACAGTGGGCCCAGAACACGGAGAAGGAAAGCCAATATAGGAACAGATGTGTCATCAAGTGGAGCACTGCAATGTCCAAGTACTGATCTGTTTACAGCCTACCCTACTCCTACTTTTACATTAGCACTTCTAAGTCAGACACAATGCTAATCACCAATTGGGAACAGCACAGTGTTGTGGTTTAAACCCAGCCACACACCTCGTTCACTCACTCAAGCCCCCTTTCTTGCCCTCCCCTGCTTCCAGAGGGATGGAGAGGAGAATCAAAAGAATGCAACTGCCACAGGTTGAGATAAGAACAGTTTAGTAACTAAGGTATAACACAAATCACTACTGCTACCACCAATAATAACAATGATAAAGGAAATAACAAGGGAAAAGAATACAGCATCTCACCAACCACCGACACTTAACTCACAACACCCCAACTCAACCGAGTGCTGACCGACCAACTCCTCCAACCACCCCAAGAGAACTAGCCCTTCCGGGTAACTCCCAGTTACATCCTGGGCATGACGTGCCATGGTATGGAATACCTCTTTGGCCAGTTTGGGTCCTGTCCCTCCTTCCTCCCGGCCTCCCCTCCTCCCTGGCAGAGCATGAGGCTCACAAAGTCCTTGGTCAGGGTAAACATTGCTTAGCAACAACTAAAAACATTGGTGTTATCAGTTTTGTTCCCAGGTTAAGTCAAAACACCAGCTACTAAGGAGGAGAAAAACTAACTGCTATTGCTGAACCCAGGACACACAGTTAACATTCCCTCTTCAGCTGACTCTCTCAAAGACAGGCTGACAAGGTCCCACCAGGCAGACCTTGCGGCAGGGTTCAGGGGTATAGGAGATATGATTAAAAGCAATGAGACACATTCCTCCCACCCCCCTAACACTAACAGATTTGCATGCTGAACCATCAATGAGAAACTTCTCTATCATTACACATGTACAGCTTCTGACATTTGGGTTTTGGCAGTGGTGGAGCCCATTACACATTTCTAGGCACCATCCATAAAGATAAAAACAGTTATGGAGGGAAAGTCATCCCTCAAGACCCACAAGTGGCAGGAGCAGTGAGTCCCAGGGAGCTTTCAGAGACAGCACATGCATGCCTGGCTCTTGGCAGGGGGGGGCTGGCTGCACTGGAGCCTTCGGCATGTTTTCTGCTGGCTGTGAATTCCCAGGAACGCTCAGAATAGCTCACTGTCAATCCCGTTTGTGTGTGTTGTGGGAAACAAAACATTAACAAGATCTCTGGGGAAAACACTTTATGAGCAGCCAAAGCAAGCAATGGGAAACAGTGGTAGCAAACCCTTCAAAATGCAGAACAGCTTTTGGTCTGTTAGCTGTTTAACCAAACATCCCTGCAGCCATGGTTTCGTTTGTCCATTGGTGATGAAAATTAGCATGTGATGGGAACAGTCCCCCATGCCCATGGCATGGTCCACAGCCAACAAATACAGGCCTGTGCTGACTCCCAGACAGAAAGGGGAACCCCCATATGTTTTGTTGACAGGAATATAAAACCTGTTAAGGTCCTTCACGCATGACTGGCAAGAGACTTCTTTCCACTGAGATGAGGGACTTCTTGGGGACACGGAAAGGAAAGGAGGCTCTTGAGATGCACTGAGACACAGCCAGGCTGAGCAGAACTGTTGAATTTCAACTTGGTATTTTAAAACAAAACCTTTCAAGCTTTTCCAGCAGGACACTTGCTGCGGATTAGTCAGTCCTCAGCTGAAAAGCAAAAATGCTGCACAGAAAGGTTACTGTGAGCCATGGAGGTGAGCCCTGGACCTGTCAGTGTCCCAGTTGCAGGTCTGCTAATTGCTTCCAAAGCAAGTGCGTTTGTAAGCAGGGTTTGCCAGGAGCAATTCCCAGCTGGCACAGAAGTGCAGCCCATGCTTTATCTCCGCCTGTCAACAAGTCAGAAAGCATTGGTTCACAAGATTTATGGCTGGGTTTTTAAGTCTCTTTCTTTGGAGTCGAGAAAATCAGCTGAACTGAGCTACTCTGTATGGTCAAAGGATTGTGCTCTTCCCATGTTCTTACCCTCCGTCCCACCCACCCATCATGTAAAATTGTCATGCTTGGGAGCACTCAGCCAGGCACACATTGTGTTGAAAACCTAAAACTTAAGTGAATACCTCAACATTTCTGATGTAATTTTAAGATCACTTTGAAACACTGATTATTGGGGAACACAGTAAAGACAAACCATTAGCTAGAAATTTAACATCATGTGTGATACAAAATGTCAGTCTCAAATATCATATCTGAAGTTACAATTGCCAGTATGCTTCCTCCTTTCCTGCACCTTAAGTTTCACACATTAAAGCTTTACAGAGCAGCACACTTCAGTGCAGCCACATCCTTTCAGAACTACTGCCAAAATTTCAAATCACTGTCTGAGAAAGCATGTTGGAAAAGTGGAAATCATTCCTTCTGTGAAACCTCCCACACCAGAGCAGTGGAAATGGTTTTTTTTCCTTCCTGCAGAAATAAAACTATTTATGGCAAACCAGGGCACTTTAAAACCAGAACATTTTAAATTAACCATGTAGATGGCAGCGCTTTTCTTCATCACATAACCCTTCCTAGCAACTTACTTGTTAAAATACATAAGCAGAGTGTTTAAATACTTCAACACAGTCAAGTCACATGAGCAGAAACACTGAATTCATGGGTTAACAACAGTAACTCGCCAACAAACTACAGAGCATCCAAAGCAGCAACATGTTTGCCAGGCTCCCTGCTCTAACGAGAGCCAGATCTCCCAGTACCTGTGACATAACTGCAGTGATCAGTCCACCGTAATCCCTTCCGAGGTTGTTTCCCTTTGATTAAATCCAGCCTGTGAGCTCTGCAAATGCCTGTTTTTTCCTTGACTTATATAGAGCATCTAACATGAAGTCATTAGATGGGTCATCTTCCCAAACCAGAACCCTGGATGATTCAGGTCGACTGAGGCTGTTGTTGTTGAAAGTGTTATTCTTAGCCATGACGAGGGTTTGCGGTATTTACTGTGCCCCGTGCCTGGGGAGGGATGGAGCTGGGACTGATGGGAGCAGACAGCTGAGGCACCGGCAGTGCAGGGAAGCCCAAACCACTACAAAACCGAATTTCTAAGACTCTGTTGGGGATCTATTTGTAACTTTAAAAGGCAAAACTTTGTTATGGACACAAAATTGGGCTCTGAATCCTCTTGATGGGGGACAAAAAAAAAGAAAGTGTTTGCATTTCTTTTATAGTGTAACAGAAGATGCATTTTCTAAAGATTATATGAACCTGCTATCTAAAGCATAACATTGTGCCCTAAATCACTTTTGCACAGGGATCTTTTAACGGAAGTGTATTTTGTGCTTTTAGGAGAGTTTATAAATTAGGGCATGGTTTTACTTTTACAGTTCTGCTAGGCTTGCTCTGATGCCAGCTCTTACACAACAGAGAGTAAAATCACTTTCTACTTACAGCACTCTTAGTAAGTTTGATTATCTCACCTGTCATCTGTATAGGAATAGCTTACTCAGACATGACTACCATGTTCCCTACTACATATGCTGACAGTCGAAAAACCTTTTCCAGAGTTTTTAACATTTAACCAATGGCTTAGTAAACAAGAGGAAATGTTTCCTCAGAACAACAGCACCTTTTAGTAAGCTAACAAAGCTTAGGAATGATATATAAACTTCAGGAAAAACAGAAGGTTTTCTTCTATTATACAAATTACTCAGATGCTTCTACACAGCTCCAGATGCAACACTGTTCTGATGCTGTTTATTGCAACAGGAAAATAACATTCTGCATGGTTACACCAAATATTTAGAATTCAAGGCACTGAACTATTTTTTCCCTTTAGCTTTCAGAATTGCTTTATTTAATGGGTACTACATATTCCTTGCTCACACAGATCTTACAGATGATTTGAGTTCTCCTCCAAGAAACTGCCAACATCCCTCAGTGGGCTGACAGACTTGGTAAGTTGAAGATTATTCTCTGAATTTCATTTAAGGTTGTGGTGAGTATGGGGCTGCCTGAATGTAGTAGGTGGAAAGTAATCAAAGTAATGGGTAAACATAGAGGAGCTACAGAGGTAGCAGTGGATCAAATCTGCAGGTCCAGCCCAGCAGAACACATTAAATTTCTCCCATCCAAACAGGCAGGGGTGACAGCAACAGCAGCTCACCAAGAACAGGGTTTCTGCTCTACTCTTGCATAAAGGTATCAACCTCTACTTGCACCCTAAAATTTCAAAATAGTAACAAAAAATTGATCACCTGCATGTGGTCATGTTACAGCTTCACAGTGAGCCAGCTCTCATCCTGTACGGTCATCCTCATTCCTCCAGCATTCTGGAAAGTTGATGGTAGATACCCTGCCATACCTCCATGAGAAACTGGCAAGTTAAGATGGCATCTTTCTGCCCAAGAAAACAGGAAAACAAACAAGTGAAGCTACATTCATTTTGCTGGGTATAATAAAGGAAGTCCAAGGGCTTGCTGCAGACACTGGTAATCAAAGAAGCTGTTTTGCAGGAGCTTAAGAGACAAGTCTGCCCTACAAAGGTAGCATGCAGGAGTGATGTCTTCATCAGACAGAAGAGAATTACCACTGCTGCCCTCTTCTCTTTTTGCATGGTTTTGGGAAGTAAAGCAAGTGAGCAAAGAAGGTTATTAGTCACCTCCAGCATGCTGTCCTCTGGAGACGGGACAGACAGGCTACTTAGTTCTGGAACTAGACATTTCCACGTGGCCCTTTTCTGTCTTCAAGGAGGTACTACATGAGTTCTGTGATACACAGCACTGCACAAGCAAACTTCTCAACAGGATCCTCCAACATCCTCCCTCTGCTTGAATTTCTACTACCTGCTGCAAACAAATCAGGAGGGGAACAAGAAAGAACAGGTTAACAAGTTACCAAATTAGGCCACGCCTCTAACAAAGGGCAGGACATTGGACATAAAGTTAGAAATTTCTGAGTTTACACATTTTTTGTTGCCAGCAGCCAAAAGGTCTGGCTTTGCTTGAGCCAAAAGCAGGCTGTGACCATCAGCTGTGTGGTTAAAGCATTTTTACAATACCCTACACTCCCAGAAGGCCTGAGGTCAATGCTCTGCAATCCCAGGAGTTCTCAGGCTGCCCATCAAAGGTTTTATTTTCAGCATGAAAACGTATATGGTGATTCTCCATTTGTGCACATGCAGAGGGCAAAAACCCTCCTCAGGGAGCAGATCCCAGAGAAGCCTGCAAGAATTCTTACTCATAAACAAAATGTGCTACTCAAGAACAGCAGTCCCTCCAGCTGAAATTGAACTTGCTGTTAAGGTAAGGTAATTGAAATTAATACCTCCATGAGAGTGCCAAAAGTTAGATCTGCAGTTCAAATCCAGTAGCCAAACCTGCTCCCCACAACCGCGCTTTATAAACATTGAAATGCACACACTTTTAAACAGAACAAGTATAAAACAAGTGTACCAATCTGTAGTAAGTCAAACTTTATTGTAAACCATTATACAATGTAATTACATCAGATACCTTTAAAAGTTTAAGGTAACACCACTGATATAACAATATGGTCCAAACAGAGGGCAGCAGAATACAGCTGTTGGTTTTGCTGACATAGGCTATACTCTGAATTTACTTACAAACAAACCCAACATTCAGTTTGAGACGGATACCCACGCAAGACAAACACACCTACAAAAGAGTCCCTTTTTTAAAGATACTGCAGTTTTACTTTGTAAAACCATAGTAGTAATTTTCAGTAATTGAACTGGAAACTTTACCTAAAAAAAGTTTGCACGCCTATGCTGTAGATCTACTCTGACTCAATGTGGCTGAATGTATTCACTTTCATTACTGCTTTCTCCTGTAAAAAGCACAGCGAAGTTGCAAACATGGGTTAGTCAAGCACAGTGGCAGAAATTCCTTGTGATGCTGAGCTCTAAGCAGAGCCCATGCCTCCCTCCCCAGGCACAGCTGGAATCAGAGCAGCCACCTGTGGAGGGGATTGCTTTGCATTGTTCTAATTTGCAGCTCAGTTTCTGAGTTTTCCCTGAAGAAAAGCTATAGTACGTTTTAGTTAGCAACATTAACAAACAGCATTTACCTACTTAAAGTAAGACAAGGGGACCTGAACATATTAAAGCCAGAACTTGAAAACCACATATTAGACAACACTAGTGTTTTAAGTTTATGCAGATGTGTCACAGGTCAGATTCTATAAACAGTTAACACATTTGGGTTGACCATCTGTGGTAAATTCAATCTCTGCTAATACTTCTCTGTCTGTTCTTTAAGTTACAATCCCTTTCTCTTACTTCAGCATACATTACATAGCTTATTTTCATTAAAAAGAATCACATTTTTTAAGCACAGCCTGAATTAAACCTTTCCTATGAGCTGTCATGAAGTACGTTTACCAGGCATAAATTTAGAGCAATAATTTGAGGATAATGCAAAGTCACCATGTTGTAGTGTTACTACTGGGTCAACTCTTCATGAAAAATTTATTTCAGACTGTACAGCCAACACATTTCAAGGAACAGTAAAACATGGTA
This sequence comes from Agapornis roseicollis, assembly GCA_002631895.1. Classification (NCBI taxonomy): domain Eukaryota; kingdom Metazoa; phylum Chordata; class Aves; order Psittaciformes; family Psittacidae; genus Agapornis; species Agapornis roseicollis. The sequence goes on from NDXB01005363.1 coordinate 76,412, forward strand.
AAGCACGAGGCACATACTTCCTTCTCACATACAAGCTCTGCAGACAGAGCACTTGTGCTACTTGTACCTACTACATGAATTCCAATTTTTATCTTATAAAGAGAGAAACTGCCAATTTCACATTTCCATCTTTTTAATATAATAAAAAGGAATGAATAGAAAAAAAAAAACCCAACAAAACAAACAATTCCTACCCAGTTTTTGTTACTTAGCTAAGACTGTAAATAAATTTACCTCAGTAGAGATGGGTAGAGCTGTTTTTTCCCCCTCGTGTTACTACTGTGGTATTCAAAATACTTCTGTCTCTTTGGCTCATAGTGCTTTACTACTGTTAGGCATATCAAAATCTCAAACCAAGTGACATTAAAGCACTTAAGACATGAACAATTAGGCATTCATATAACTTTGCTACAAACATCTTCAAGAAACTGCTCCATAGTGCTTCACACTATTTTGTAGTTGGTCAATAAGTTTGAGGTCTGCTCAAAACAAACATTGTTACATGAATAAGGCCATAATTTTATACTAACAGTTCATAGACTAAACATGAGACTAGAAATAGAAATAATTTGATAATTTAAGTAACTGGAGAAAAAGAGGGTAAAAGAAGATAAAATGAAAACTCGTACAGTTAAATTTGTGTGTGCTGCTCTGTTATCTCTGATGGCTGACGAGGACAGCAAGGGTTGTGCAGTGTTGAACAACTTTCTTTCACTATCTGAAATAGAACAAATCCTATGCTAAAACATTAAAATGCTGACATTTGCAACAAGAACCAGTCCTAGCTGTTAAGCCCCTTCCAAAAAGCGAGCTGTATGAGACTATTCTGTGGATGAAAATGAATTCGTTGAAGTATTGTGCTTTTGGAGATATGTGCCTACCCAGTGGTAAATAGTGAAGATGCAAGTCACAATCAATGAGAAAAAAAACCCCCAAAACAACCCCTAAAACAGAGGCAACACTGATTAGGGACATCTCTTCTCTCCCCCCCCCCCCTTTGAATAACTCAATTAAGCTTCTATTGTCCTTAGTTTCTAGATTTAGTCTAAAAGAAACGCTAGTACTTAAACTTATTGCAGTTATTACATTTCAGTGCACAGTAACAAAGGTCAGTAGCTCAACTGAATGCACAAATATTAGGGTTGGTAAAATGCCCAGTCTAGCTGCCTGGGCACCTGAAGTCTCAGAGCACTCTTCACCTCAGCAGCCAAGCAATGGAAAGGAATGCTGGAATAGTGAAAATAGGTATGGGAGCGCACAGTTCAGTATTTACTAAGGCCCATTTAAGTGGTCTGGATAATAAATCACATTAAGACCTAGTAAATCTATAAAAAATGTAAAAAATCTTAAAAAGTTCTGAGCAGTTTTCCAATGAAACTGTTTGGTTTAAGGCTTGGATCATTTCTGATGTCCAGATACTACAACAGATTTGCAATTAAGGTCTGTTGTCACCTTTTTGACACATCACCTTGCCCTGCACAAGGTTTAACTGAGCAAGGAAAGCTGTCAGAAACAATCACTGAGAAAACATGCAAAGCTAAAGGATGTCACTGAAAACATGCCTGCTAGGTTTCATATCAGCATGTGTTGTCAGTTATGAGAAGACAGACACTGAAAATCACAGAAATTCTGTAGTAACAATTGTGTTACACCTCTCAGGGTTTTTCTTCAATACAAAAGGATAATCAGACAGGAGAAATCTTTTTTCAGCATATTAAAAAGAAGACTGCTTTTCCAACAAAAAACAAGGAACAGAATTAGTTGCAGTATTATAGCACAACTACTTCAGTCAGGTCACCGTCTTGTACCATGGGCCCCATATAACAAAAAGCATAAGGAACATTCCATCTCTTCTTGGTCATTTGAGAGGTATGCACAAGAGACTTGCAGAAACAGAAATAATTACAGTCATCCATAGATACTAGTTTCACAAATAACCTATCACAACAGATTTTTGTTATACACTAAAGTGCACGTTTGTCAAATATGCAAACACCACCTCCTATTAAAAAAGGTATTGTCAAATTTTGTGGTCAGAAGCACACTTAGAACTGCATTTTTTCTGATATTTGGTGACTTCAGCACTGACAGAGCTTTTCTCTCTGCAATCCCTTTGTCTTAAACCAGGACACAAGGATAAATAAGATTTTTACTACAAATCTTTTGACCTGTTCTGCACAAAAAAAGGGAACTTAGCCCTTTTTTCTGACAAAGAGAATCTTTAAATACAACTGTATGAAAATATAACTTAAATATAAAATAGTCAAATACATTTGAGGAGACTTGGAAAAAAATCTTTGTTCCACCTATTATTTCCATAGGTACCCGGTAGCAAGTAAACATTTGTACTTAAAAAAATAATGTTAAGTTACAGCTTGTAACCATAAACTATTCTGCTCTAAGAATTATAATGCAAAAGCCAGTTTTAGTAATAAAACACACTCCTTTAACTTAGTTGATTCTGATGCCTTTTTGAGAACATCTTAAACTGCACCATCGGTAACCACAAGTAAAAGATTGCTGCATCTGCTTCCTGGGATCTTCTCTGACATGTCAGATACAAATCCCCTTAGTCCTTAACAATGCTGTATTTTTCACACATGATGGAAACACATTCTTGAATATTGGTCAGTGTGTCTGTAGTGCAATTGAACTGGAGGCCTTCCAACCATCTGCATTCTGTTGGTAGACCTTGCTTTTAAGTCACTTTGTATGAAAACGGAGATGCAATTGCAACATTAAACCCCACTGACTGAAGTTTTTTTGCCATGAAACCTGCAAATACACAGGTCAGGGAATTTGTCATACAGGCAGACCAAAACGATGCTTCTTCTTCTTAATGGGTTTTAAGTTGGTCAGTCTGCGCAAGTCCTCTTCAGCATCCGATTCCTCCATCTCATCATCTGCTGAAATAAGGATCTAAAAAGAAATTACAACTTCTGAGTAACATGGATCGAAATCACACTCTTTCTTCATTCTACTTTTAACCTTTTTCTTTTTTCATGCTTGAAAAATACCTTATTATTTACTCAAGAAAGAGCTTAGAGAACAGTTTGGTTTTACTGCCAGTACCATCAAACAACATCAGACATTCCTTCTGGAACCTCTAGTCTATTTCAAAGAAAGATGCATGTGTATTCATGTCTACTACAGTCACTGACTCTAAACCCAAAGAACTGATAAAGAAAACCCCATATAAATAGTACTGTCTGTAACACAGAAATGTTATGTTAACCAACTGAAGTTAAAACAACTTACCTTCAAAGATACCACACATCCTTCAGCTGAACTGAAAACGGCCCACTTACTGCTAAATTATGCTAAAGCAAGGATGTACATACCTCTCCAAAGTCAGGACAGTTGCCTCGACCAGCTTCCTCTCTTTAAGCTTTAAACTCTCTAAGTTAGAATTGTCTACTAGTTTCGTATTCTGTTGGGCTTTCTTAGAAGCATTTGTAACACAGTTCACCTCTGATATTTACATATATTATGAGGTCTTCCTGCTGGTCTGGAAGGAAGATAACTACCATGAGTGGTGCAACAATGCCATTCTGCTGAACTGGATTTCAACTGCAAATATTAGGAACTACCATTAGAAGTACAAGAGGGATGAACTGGATTGATACTGTGTTAATTGCAATAATTAACTGTACATACTTCTGACTCTGACTCTTCATGTGATGCTGCTCTCCTGTATCGGACTTTACTTCCATTTCTTGAATCTTGTCCTGCTTCCTTTTCTTCAAGTTTAGCTTTTGTCTTCCCTTTCTTCATAAGAAAATTATCTACTACCCAGAACGTTAACGCCTGTTAAGGACAAGGGGGAAGCGACAGTTCAGTTTTCCTCAGAGTAGTATATGTCCATTTAGTCAGTATTTGGACAGAATTAGGAAAATTTGGCAAAAATTGTTAACTGGCCACAGGTACAATCTTTTACAAGCATAGCTGATTACACACTGCATGAATGCTCTAGAAAACAGCTACTTTATTCCTTTATAGGCCAGAAGAAAATAAGAAAAGTAGCTGCTATTCAGAGTAATCATATATTAACTTTTCACATAGACATGTGAATGGTTTAGACAGACATCTTAGTACAACAGACTTTAGGTTCTCAAAGGATAAAATCAATGCTTGAACAAACTGATGAAAGAAAAGAAAACACACCAGCAGGTATTAAATACAAGGACACCCACCACCTCTGGTTCTAGTCTCTAAATCCCAGACTGCTAGGAGAGTTTACTTTGGGAAGGATGACTGCTCACTTGCCCTTTTCTTCTGCTCTGCCATAGGCCTGCCACTATTTGCTATGGTCAGACACAGGATACTTCACAGAACAGCTATCCTTAGACCAACTGTTTCCCAAAGCAAATTTCATTGTAATTTTATAACCTCTATGGCAGTATTTCAGTATTACATTCAATCTACTGAAGTCATCATGCCAAAGAAGCATTTGTGCACCTCTCCTGAGCCTGGTTACTCGGCTTAATATGGATTTCAGCTTTGTAAAATTCACATAGCCAGACATTTTATTCATTCTTTAACACCCTTCCTCTTTAAAAATTAAGCACCAAGGTACACTGTGCTTTAAGGACTAATGTTAACTAACAAAACACACGGCTGAAAGATATTCAAGTCAACATCTCACAGAAGCATGAAAGTTGTACTAACATTAACAAAGAAGGGAACTATCAGCATGACGATAGCCAGCTCCAACTGGGGGTTCTCTATAGGGTTCAATAAAGCTACCTGTAAAAAGAAAAGGATTAAGTTCAGATCATGGCAGCATGTCCACATAACTGGATTAGTAAGTGCAACTGTTCATGTACCAGCTATTGCTACAGAAATAATTCATATGAACCAAAAAAGGACAGCTTTGCAGAAAAGGAAAGTACTTAGGACAGCTTATAAATCACCACAGATACTAAGTGGGGCTGGCAAGAAACTTCTCTCTGTCATGTTTGTTTACAGAAGTCTGAAGAGCTGTGTTAGAATCATCTTGAACATTTTAGAGCTGCATGTTCCCCAGGAACGGAATTCATAAACAGAACAGAGTTTTACTAAACACACAGGATGGCTCTCAAAGTAGTCCAGAATGCACAATAGGACTAACTGGTTTTAATGGGCTCTAACACTATGCACTATTACTTTGAGTAATACATAGCACAGATTCTGTCAAAATCATTAGTTATCAGCAATGGCTTCACTAATCCATTGCAAGTTTTGAACATTTCACAGTCTACATCTATCAACAAGGTCAGGCAAGGAAAATTCGTTAAAATACTGCAAATACAAAATAGCTGTATGTAAGTGTTAAAGAATTAAGAAAAAGAAGAATGACTTTGTACCTTCAAGAGCACTCAGACAAGGAGATAGAATAAAATTTTATACACTGCAGTATATAAAACCCCCTCCAAAATATGGTGGGATATTCCTGGCAATGGCTGCCAGAAAGCTTAAAGAGTAGCCTTAACTAGTGTTCTAATCCAACAAAACCAACATAACGGTACCAGAGTTACATGGCATTGACTGTAGATAGTTATGATGCTTGAGCCAAACCAATAAACACTATTAGAAGTCTACTGCCTTACAGCTTCCACCTGAAATTAATGTCTGTAAAATGCTGTAAAAATACAAACCTCTTTCCACTGAGGTATAAGCAGCACTATAATGATGATGATTTTCTCAAATGTCATAATCAATATGTACAGAACACATTGGCCCACCCAAGCAGTGCACTGCAGTGGGTCACCTGCAGGAAAGAAGAAAGGTTCTATATATGCACAGGGTTGATTTGACTTCACAGTAAACATTTTAGAAAAGCAGTATAAGAAGAGGCAGGGCAGCTATGTCCTCTTACAGTGCCTTCTCCAATTTCCTTGGTGCTGCTCCTTCCCCTCCCTCAGCCTCTCACCACAACTTTCAGAACCTATCAGATAGAAACTGAATGTAAGAGGACTTTATCCAATTCAGCAGTACCTGGTTATATGCTCACTGTTTTACATAATCTGATGAAAGCAAGACAGATATAGCCATGTTACATTTGTTTCTCATCAAATTGTTATTCTTGATCCTCTACCATGACATACTAAGTTTCTTAAAAGGGAAACATAGCTGAGAAAACATATATCCTTTTAGTCTAAGTAGAAAGGTGAGGATTTCTGCTGTTCTCTCAGTGCTACCTTAAACATATTTTTTTCTCTCTTCAAAGTCAGTTACCATAACTAACCAATCATAACTGAAGCAACAGATACAAGAGATGCTATGAAGAATTTAACTGAACAAAAAATTAAGATGATCACATTTTAGTTTCAATCTGAAAGGGTCTGAAACTCTACAGCACTCATTGGGGCAGAGTGAAAACCTGAGTCTATTAAGTTATCTGTCTGGACAGAATGACAAATATTTGAACATGAAAATTTATGCAGACTATTACGAAAGCAATAAGAGAGGAAAGGACAAAAAACTAAAGGAATAAAAGAGGACTGATATGCCCAGAAAGCTTCGCAGGTGAGCTTAAAGCAGCACTTCACTGGAAACCAAAAGGAAGCTTTAGAGGGAGGTGTTAGCTCTTTGTTCTTCACAATAGCTTTCACGTCTTCAAAGCCAGCTTAAAACTTACAGTCTCGGGATGAACAATTAAATAAAATTCAGATGCTTTTATGTATCTGTAATGCAGAGTGGGTAGTTGCTACTTCCTTTTCTGAAATACTTCTGAAAGGCTTTCAGTATTAATACTTGGTAATAGTCTTGAGACTTACTGATTGCTGCTTAAATGCTATGAAGAAAAACATAAATCAGACTGGGGTCCAAAACAAAGAACTTTCTAAACAAGTTTTACAGTAATTGCTACTGATCAACACTCAACGGCCGACGAGGAAAATGGCTTAAATGTTCAAGTTTTGCTGTTCTACACCAGAGTTTATAGCTCCTGCTAAAAAAAAAAAAATAAATTAAAAAGGGAACCATCAGTATCAAAGTTGAGCAACTGTGATTCTTCTGAAGATACAAGGCCTGAATTAGATTTGAGAATTAAAGCTTAGCAATGAATTTCTATACTCCACATTTTTATTAGCATATCTCTAGCTTTATTAACTACCTTTAGCTACAGATCTACCACTGAAACTTTACCAGTTTATTCTAAGCTCTTTTCCAATCTGTGTTTAATTCTTAAAAGCACAGACAGCTATAGCAATTTGCATCTATTCTAACTCTGTCATATGAGATTTCTGAACGTTCAAAAATTGTGAAACTGTATTAAAAGTGTTGTGCACTATAACCAGTGAACATTTTGTTAAGTGGTGGTTTTGTGTGGAAGGTTGTTTGTTTTTCTTGGTGTATGACTGAAATTAGACATTGCATATGTTATATTCTACCTAAGGATTTTGTGTGCTATACTGCTTCTACAAGATGACCTCTCAGCAATAATTACAAGCAGGGACACAGGGGTGTTCTCCACTTTGAATTTACCAAATCTTTTGACAACGTCCTGAAAGCACCCCTGTAAATAAGCTGAGGAGATACAGACTGGATGGGTGCATGTATAATTTTGACAGAAAGCAAAAAAGCTTTCACAATGAGAAAGGTTAAGCACTGGAGTAGGTTACTCAAAAGGGTTCTTAAATATTAAACCATGGATAAATTAAAAGCTGGACTGGAGCCACCCTGAACAACCTGCCTCAGCTTTGAAATTAACGCTGCTTCAAGCAGGAGGCTGCATCAGATGATCTCTGGAGAAAATTTCCAACCAAGCTTTTTTTACCATTTTATAAACTATGCAATTCCAGGGAAAAGTGGAAGTCAATAACATCACCAAGGAGGTGCTCCCAAGAATATCTGGGACATTTGTACATTCACAGATTCTGCACACAAACTCAAATTACAGTGTTCCTGTTGAAACCATAAAGCTCCATTTTCTCAAGTCTGAGAGTCTCTCAAATTCTGATTTTATACCAGTCATGTATAAACTACATGTCTAGAATAAAACAGCAAGTCAGCAGAAATCTTACTGCAAGAAAAAGTGCATAAAGACCGAAACCAAAAAACTTTGAATCCTCAGTGGCAACTGCTGGACAGAGAAAGTCTATAGTAGTGTAAGCTACCAGTATCAGCCACTTTGCAAATTCATGTTTATAGACAGCTCTTAAATAAAACACCTGTGATTCTCCTCTCCTGTAACTTCTCTCTGCTGTTCGAATCCTGAGAAGTTTTCTCAAGAAAATGCTAAATCACAGAACTACTCCAAAATAAATTACAAAAGTTTTAAAGTAACCCCATACGGCTCTAAGCTGCTCTGCAAGTCATAAAGAGCTAGGAGGGAAGAGATTCACCAAAGGCAATTTCTGAGCTTTGCCATCTGAGAAGTAAAGACAAGCAAAGAGACCACAGCATGATTTAGCTGTGATAGAGCTCATTGTGCCCAAGAGGGATTTGGTCACCTGTTTTCTACTCCCCACAGCTAAAGCAGCCTAAGACAAGAAGGGAAGGAGAACACAGGGAACATTCTTCTTGCTGCAGATCATGACTGCTTTTCTGCTGTTTACATACTCAAACATATTAACTGATTTTGCACTTCTATTAAAATCCAGCTGCTGATGTAATCTGAAAACACAAAACTGGAAATATGAAGACAAATCTAATACTTTAAAATGCTGATGTAAAAAAGCCCTTGAGGGAGAGTCATGCTACTTTGTTCATAAATGAGTGTGCAGTGCTGTTTTGCTGTACAAACAGCAGCCATTTATGAATGCTGATATTTGGTATCTAGTCTTTCCTTGAGGCATTTATGTTGAAAAACTATCCTCCATATAAAGAAGAGGCTTTTAAAGCCAGCAGGACACTGCTATTTTTGTGACAGCTTCAAGCAGTGAATCACAAGGGATCAAGTAATAGAGCTAAGAAGGGAAATGAGCTCACAGTGAGAATTAACTTGAGACAAATGATCATTTAGGCTCTAGAAACATAAACATCGCTCAATCACAAGAAGAAACTTGTTAGGGGTGTGGGGGAGAGACACGGGACTCCTGTTTGCCCTTACTTGCAGACAAACTGAAATCACTCTGATCTCCAAGCTATGGACTTGACTTTACCACTTCAGATAAAATTACCACAAGTTTCCGATACCTCTCAATAAGCAGATACTTCACCACCCATACATGCAAAACATCCATATTTAATTTCAAAATACTAAGTCTAAATACACTTGTGACCCCACAGGACTAAACTTAAGCTCCCTCTTCTACCCTACTTAATTGTTTTAAACAATCATAAAAAAAATAAGGTAAGTTTTCTTAGGGCCAAAGTGAAAAATTTTAAATAAAAAGGTAATACGAAGGTTGTTACTTCAGAAGCAACAGCAGCATTTAACAGAAGAGGGCAGCAAACAATCTAATGCAGCTTGTCCTTTTAGACAGATTTCTAACATAGTCTAACCCTACTAACCTCACAGCCATTACCAATAACTTTCCAGCTGCTATTTGTCTTTATACCAGAAGGCTCTCCCACATGATTAACAGAAATCAGATTTACAATATGTTTTTTAATAGTCTTTATGATAGCTTGACTAAAACATCAACACACTAAGGCTGGGACAGCACATTAAGGAAGATACAGAAAAGAGTCACTAATAAAATGATCTGATATTGGAAAGAACTAAGCAAAGAGGACTTAGACAATTTCATATATAGCTTACACACATACACTGAGAAATACTTAGCATCATAGAATCACAGAATATTTAGTGTTGGAAAGGACCTTAAGATCATTCAGTTCCAACCCCTCACACTAAACCATGTCACCCAAGGCTTCGTGCAGCCTGGCCTTGAACACCTCCAAGCATGGAGCATTCACAGCCTCCCTGGGCAACCCATTCCAGTGCCTCACCACCCTAACAGGAAAGAATTTCTTCCTTGTATCCAATCTAAACCTCCCCTGTTTAAGTTTGAACCCGTTACCCCTTGTCCTGTCACTACAATCCCTGATGAATTGTCCCTCCCCAGCATCCCTATAGGCCTGCTTCAGATTCTGGAAGGCTCTGAGGTCTCCACGCAGCCTTCTCTTCTCCAGGCTGAACAGCCCCAACTTTCTCAGCCTGTCTTCATATGGGAGATGCTCCAGTCCCCTGATCATCCTCATGGCCTCCTCTGGACTTGTTCCAACAGCTCCATGTCCTTTTTATGTTGAGGACACCAGAACTGCACACAATGCTCCAGGTGAGGTCTCACGAGAGCAGAGTAGAGGGGCAGGATCACCTCCTTCGACCTGCTGGTCACGCTCCTTTTGATGCAGCCCAGGATATGGTTGCTTTCTGGGCTGCAAGCGCACACTGAAGCCGGCTCATGTTCATGTTCTCATCAACCACCACCCCCAAGTCCTTCTCTGCAGGGCTGCTCTGAGTCTCTTCTCTGCCCAACCTGTAGCTCTGCCTGCCTTGATAAACAAGATCTCCTGATTCAGAATGACAATAATAGATCAGTGGTAGCCCACCTCCATCACAGAACACAAGTAACAAGGTTACTTGCTGATTTTAAGGGCCGAGTTGCTTCACTCACAGATGCGTCACAGCTGATTAAAATAAAATCAGGTTCATTTTTGAAGTCAGTAAGAGATAAAATGAACACACTCCCCACATCTTCCCATCCACACAGACTTCTTATTGTTAAAAGGACATTAAAATGAGAAGAGAACAAATTACAGAAGAAAAAACCCCAGAATGCTATTAGGAAGAAATAAAATCTGGTATTTGATGTGATTACAAGCACCTACGTATAATTTTAATAGATACACCAAGTTTCTTTACTCTGAGTGGAAAGCCAATTTTATATAGGCTGAAATCTGTTGAAACATCTTTAAATGGCTTCAAGCCAAATCAACTATCACAAAATGGGACTTTGGTCAACAGTCTCAAAGCTCAGTCAGAAGGGGTATCACAACAATGTCTCAGCCCTTTCCTTGCCCTTTTCCCTTCCCTGGTCATTGCTGCTTATTTAATCCCTTAGAGACCCAAGTCTGGAGACTAATCTGGGGGAACTATTTACTTTTCTACATATGGTGAGGTTTCTGATGGTTCTGCTCTCTGAGTCAGTTCCATGAAGAGTCAGATGTTTACCAGTCCAAAGAAAAGAGTGGAAATACTGGACTGGGGTATGTGGCAATAAAAAGCAGATAAACAGAGTTGTGACACTCCTGATTTAAACAGCTTGAATGGCCACAAATGTTACCCTAAAAGATACACATTAAATCTACATAAATCTACATAAATCTAATGGGGGAAAAAAAAAAAAAAAAAAAAAAAAAAAAAAAAAAAAAATTATTTTTATAAATATAAACA